>ML793638.1:0-60928 GCA_009831015.1 Picea engelmannii | reverse complement strand
GCCTTGCAACCTTGTATTCCATTCTTCCGTCAAGAGTTTTATCATTTCTCTCATTTCCATGAAAGCCTTTCTGAGATCTTCATCTTCTGTAGGAATATGTTCATGACTCTCTTCATGAGCCATAGTTGGTGAATGCCTCCTTGAAGCTTGCAGTGATGATATAATATTTATTCTTGAAGGATGAGAACTTGGCTCTACAAGTTGACCTTCGCCTCTTGTGAGTTTCAACCTTGTGATCATCAGAAAACAAAACACTTGCAAATAATCAAGTCTTCAAAAACCTATGCTCTGATACCAACTTGATCTAAAAATGATGAAGACTTGTATTCTTGAAAATATTTGCAAGTTGTAATTCAAGTGTTCTTATGCAAATGGATCAATTTTGCAAACACAAATTTTATAGAAATTACACATTTAAGATGCATATAAACAACAACAAATAATAGTGAACATAAAACACATAACAGAACAAATGATAAAGGAGTTCACCCCTCTCTTGGGCTACATCTCCTGGTCCATCTTCCAATGGATCTTTTGTATTATTTGCTAAAAGTGATAAAATATGTTCTTTACAATGCTCAAAATTCCAAATAGATGGTTCCAATGGCTTCAGAACGTCCAAAAACCCTTAGTTGGGCTTTTTCGGCACCTTGTTTGGCCAAAAATTGAAGAAGATAGGCTTCCTGGAAGTTCCCCTTCAAACTTGTTGTCTCTGGATCACCAAAATGCACCTCCTACTCCTCAACCTATCCCCCATGCGCATATATGTGTTAAAACTCAGTACCGGGTGCAACCGCACAAACAGTGCGAACTGTAGGACGGTTACACGCTAGCCCCTAACCGCCTAGGACCGTGGGCATGTGAAGCACCATATGACCATGTGCAATACATAAAAAGGGCCACATTTTAAACCATATGGTAATGGGTCGGAGGCATGCATCAATGGTTATATTGAATACACACATGAACAGGGCCGGGGGCTAAGCCCCGACCCGGATCGCGCCCCATACCAAAACTATTGCAATATATATATATTGTTTAACATATATATAATAAGAAACACTTGTGGGCGCGCCGGTTGGGCGGCCCTTCCCAAAGAGTTACCCCTACCCGGAGGTCACAGGGTTGAATACGGCGAACAACATAAATTTTAAACCAACGCCAGGGTGAAACGTGGCGGCCACTGAGTGGGTCACGTGTTAGCATTTCATTCGCCACCAATGACACGTGTCATATGCCAACTCATCCACATGACTGCCAACCAACATATTCCACGTGTCGTACAACCTGCCATGTGTCGTACGGTTTGCCACGTCAACATCCATATGGACTGTACAGTCAACACATTTGTTTTGCTTGTTTGTCGTTTTGAACAGAACGCGATATCTCTCTCATTCGACGTCCGTTTGAACCCAAACGAATTGTGTTGGGTTCGTGACAATGAGGCCTATGCTCCCGTTTGATTTGAAGCGATTCCGAGCACTTTGAATTTTGAGCAAAATTTGATCCCCTGGATCAACTGAAGCCCCCAGGTTACAATTTTTTGTTTATTTCAGTTACAACGTCAGTGGTCTAATTTACCATGACAACAAGCTAGATGCTTTAATTAATATTTCTTATTATGTCTGTATAATTTTATTAGTTATGGTGGATTTGTACATAGCCAGCCTTAGAATAGGAAGGTAGAACTTGGTTCTAGCAAACTCTTGCAATTTTTTGTATAATTTTTATAGTACTAGTGAAGTTAGAACTCAACAGACTATGATAGTGTTGGAACAACACGTAGCCACCTGTTTTGGTTTCCCTCCTGTGGCAGAACAGGTGGCTACCAAGTGTCATTGTATAGCAGACATATAATATTAATATAAGGTTTCTCTTTTTATTTACAAAAAAAAATATAATGCCTCAAGGCGGATTTTTTTATTAAACGCACAAGTTCATTTAAGTTAACCAAATCACCAATGTTGTTATTATATTTAAATTATCGATGTGGATTTATCACATGCCCACTGTATTCTTAATATGAAACAAGGCATATAAGCCCTTAAAAAGAACAAATGTCTATATTATTTCAAGAACCATTTTCTGAGTTCATAAGAATGGGCTGATATGTATATATTTTAATTAATTGTTTTTTTACAAATATTTTTTATGATCATATTGTTTTTGTATTTTTGTTATTGAATTTTGATATAATGAAAACATTAATTTCTTATCCAAGGGATTATACATTTGTTATTTGCAACAATGTAAATCATTCACATATTAAATAATTAACAATGCAACATTTTACAACATTTAACAATGCAATAAAATAACAAACCCATTTTATTATATATGAATAATAGACCTGTGGTCTTTCAAAATGGAACAATGTGAATGTACCCAATAATCAAAATGGAACCAATATGTAATTGTTAAAGTTATTGGTAAAATTTATTCATGTAATTGGAAAATTATGTCCACTACATTAGGAAAACATATCCTTGATTTTTCTAGACCGATATTACAAAACTGCATAGAACTTGCAGTAAGATTCAATTATATTGATTTTCATTCATCACTTGAGTTGTTTCCATTGCTTGAGGTCTATGCATCCCTCATTTATTGATCATATGTAGGTGATATTGTACTTTGGTTATCTCTATGATTGTTTTCTTACTCAACTTCTCGTTAATATTCCAATTTCTCATGTTCCATCTACAAACATAGAAATAAAGAGTAATAAGTAAATCTACTTTTAAAATATAGTAGAATATACATTATTGCATAAATCTAAACTCATACTAGATCAATGATCGATTCATAAACCATACACATAGTTTTGAATCCTTACCTCATGTTGGTTATCGAAATATCTTCTATCGACTTCTCTTCATACTTTGTTTCCTGCGTGTTTAATATGCCATGACAAAGCATAATCAATTTAATTAATAGAAAGTTTTATTCATGTTCCATTAATTATAAAACAAAGGAAGTTAAACAACATAGCTACTTACAAATTGTTGAATTAAACCTTGATACTTCAACATGTAATCACAACCCTTAGCTAACCCAATGTTGATCAATTGTTTGGTTGGATCTTCTTTGTATATTATCACCTATTAGTAGACATCCATAGATCAATGTAAATTAATTATTCAAATATGAATATCACAACGAATATGAAAACTCAAGTAACGTCGAAAACGTAAGTACTCACAAACTTTGAGATCAACCTCTTTTTCCTTGTCATCTTATCTTATGTTCTGATTTGGTTCCATTTTGTTTTCTTTTCTACAACAAAGCAATTGAAATTTAGTATTTAATATGATAAATAAATTTGATGTACATAAAAGAATAATTGAACGATCACATACCTCTAATGCATGTTGTTATCGGGATGCATCCTCCTGTAATGCAATTATGCTAAAAAAAAATTCCACCTCCTTGTACACTATTTTGGACATCCCTATCTATATGTATTTGATTTCCCCTCATTTTTTGTTTGGAATTTTTATAATCTTCCTGAAAAAGAAAAACAAAAAAAGCACAATAACATTTTCTTAAATGGGCATGAAAGTAAATATAGGAAAACAAATTAATTTGGTAATTATTGGAACATATTATAGAAAAACATTGTTAATAATAATATCATTTATATGACTATTTTTTGTTATTGTGAGTTGATCCAGATTATTTTCGGCACGAAATGAGAGCAGAGATATAATAAATAAATGTACAGAGATGTATTGGATATCCAACAATATAATATAAATATATCAGAGATGCAACCATAAACACAGAGATACAATAATACACAATTTCTATTAATGAGCGAAAATGTACAAAGACTGTAAAAATACAGAGTGAAAGATTCGCTAGAATGGTGACATCTTATCTCTGAGAAGAGATGTGATGGATACTCGGATTCAGAAGAAGATGATTATTACAATGAGGCTCTAAAGTCCATTTAAACATAAGGAAAATTAAAAACCCAAAACTCGGAAGATGAAAAGCCAAAAGGTTTGCGGGCCCCAATGGGGGTAGTTGATACGTCAATTTCCTGGGGGCGTAACTTTTGCATACAATCTCCATTTGGTGTGCTCGATACACCATTGGAAAGGTCTAATTGAGAATAAATATTTTAGACTGCCCCAAGATAGTTAATTGGACATTCTCTTGGGCCTCAACTCCCCAAAAAATGTCGTTTAGAAACTCAAAACGGCCCCATAAGTTTGGAACCCGAAAAAATGTCAAAAAGATGCCAAGATGGAAAACTGTTTTCAAGCCCATGGAATAGGTGGGTGGCCACCGATATCCAACTAGATCATAAGTATTTTCTATTTCAATTATCATAGGTCTCATTGACCATGGATCCATAAATGCATCTTGTAGTATACATAAAACCTGATTCTTGGAGTCACTGGATTGATTTTTATATTGTAAGTGGAAAATATGTCTATACGTTCTTTCCACTATATCCCTAAAATATTTCTAAAAAAAAAATCCACTCTCATTAACTTCAAGCACCACTCCAGATGAACTGATGACCATGTCATCATCATCATTTACATCCTTAACAATTTTTGTTCTCTTATGATGACATTTCAATTCCTCTCCATTGGTCGCTGGATAAAATTGAAAAAAAGTGAAATCGAGTGTTTAAAACTCGTTATTGATTAATGTTAAAATTTTTGTTTTTAGTAAAAGTCAAAGAATAAAATAATGTTTATTACCTTTCGATCCACCTGTTTCCTCTCTTTTCAACATTTCCATAGATCTTTTACACTCTTTTTCACTCAAATTGTGAACAATGTTATCAAGTTTCTTCATTTTTTTCTCTGCATGACATGCATTAACAATAAACATAATTGATTTAAACTTACAAATACTTCAAATTATATCTTAAATTTTTAATGAAACTTAAAGAACTTGCCTGTCTCTCTTCTTGGGATGAGCTACTATCACATTCACTGCAATAAGATGTTTTCTTTGAACTTTTATCAGTCATCTTGTATATAAAAAAAAGACAGGAATCATTAGAAATAAAAATTATGAAATTTCTATTCAATCTATTATTTCGGTGTTCTTAATTAAAAAGAGTGCATCGAGGCGTCAATAAAATACTTGCACCGATATGTACTATTAGTCATTGTGCACCTCTAACCCATATGAATATGATACAAAATCAATACTATTTATTTCTTTGTTCACTTGGTGCTTTACACAGATATATGCACATGAGTGTGCTTATCTATACAGTGTCCATCGAGGTGATTTTTCTGTACAGTGTGCACTGGGGTGTTTATTTTGAACAGTGCATTCCACGTGCCATGGAAAATATTTTTAAAAAAATCGTTGACAATGGAATAGTTGACATGGTTTGGGATATGATGCAATGAGTGGTACCATTGCAACAGATACCAAATGTCCCATATGAAACTAAATAAACCCTATACAAATCTATCACTCAAAACAATAAACCCTATAAAAACCTATTTCTTAAAAAACAAACCCTAAAACAATCTATTGCTTATACAAATAAACCCTATAAAAATTTATTGCTTAAAAAAAGAGGGGAACAAGAAAAAACAACAAGAAATCTACAGGTTCCAATATCTAAGGTAAATATGAAACCCTTATAATTTTTTTAACATGCATTGAAAATAGGTTTAATGAAATAGTGAAAGATTGAAATGATCAATAAAATGAAATCACATACCTAAAATTCTTATCTGTAGATTTGTATGTGCCCTATGAATCCCTTCAAATTTTGGCTCTTCAAAAAATCCATCCACTCCAAAGTATTTCCTGGTAAATCTCTCTTCCAAAAATATTTCCTCTATATTCTGCCAAAAAAATGAACTAATTAATAGTGTTTTCATCTATAAAAAAATAAATTTTGAAAATGAAATTCCCTCTCTTTTTTCACTGTGTTTTTTCAATTAGTATGTAAAAACACTTATTAAACTAGATATTTTAAAAATCAATTTTGTCGTCAACTCAGTGCACCTCACTGAATAGTGCAATCCAATGCGTATATAGTAAAACATTCCTCGATACCAATTTTATCGACAAAATAGAAATGCAAACCTCCGCTATTAAATTTTACGAATGTTTTGGATTGTGCAGGTTTTAACGGATGTGATAGTTCGATGTGTTTCATAGTTTTTTTTCCTTGATGCGTTTATGTATTTTATGATGCTCTAGTGTGTGTGTGTGTGTCTATATAGACACACACACACACACACTAGAGCATAATAAAATACATAAATGCACCATTAAATTTTAATATCGGATTCATGCACGTATTGACGATGGTTTTGGCTCAAATTCAAGGAAAAGAAGGTTATAATACCAAATTGACAATACTTAATATTCCATATCATTCGATATCATTGCAAGTTTGTCAACTTATCCCACATTGTTTGAAGTAAGTATATATTTTATTTATAATTCATTTATATGATTGAATTATGTCATTTATGCACATGCATTTGAATAATTGTTCATTGAATTTTGTAGGATCATAAATTGGGATTAATTTTGGATGAGCAAGATGTTCCACCAGTGCAAACATTCTGCAAGCTATTATCAGTAGAAATATATCACAAACAAATGTTTGATGAAAATGGACAACTACTTTACCCTACCAATTGTAACATGCCATATTCCAGTAACTTGCAGCTTGGTTCAATGGTATTACACCATGAATTGGATCTCTTTTATGACTCGCCGGTGTTATGTGCTTGTTCAAAATGTAAAGGGTTGAAGAAGAAACCTCGAAGTATAAAATTATCTCATTATATTAATGATCAACTACCCAAAGTTGATGGTCTAATACATCCCACCGTCTTCAATAATTTAATAAGTGATATAGAAAAAACACGTAGGAACACTTCCATGTGCTCCATTTTTGAAAATTTGGAAGCCAAATCAATTACATTTCCTCCTAAATTGGCCAACCCATCTCTTTTTGTTACGTCAACGAAGAGTTCTTATAGTGAGACAAATTATGATATCAATACTACCCAAAATATCACTACTAGGAGATCAAAAAAATTGTATGAGCTAAGAGAAAAAATGCCCAAGTACACACCAAATTATGTTCAATTGTTGGAAGGTAGTGATGAATTCCCTCTTTTTATCCATCTACAAAGTAAATATCAAACCAATTACAAACGATATTTCTATGGTGCTTGGTCGTCATCCATGCATGTGCCTGATGTTGGAACCAAATTCTCTTTTTGTGGTAATAATTATATGAATGCCAAGTCTAAAATATATGTTTCAATTATTGGGTTGTTTATCCTTTCACATGTATTTGTTCCTCCCAAATAGTTAGTGGCACTTATGTCATTTTGTGGTCTTCTTTATAGTCGGTCTAATTAATTGAATATTGTCAAATACAAACATAACATTTCCATGTATAGTGTGTGCATGAATAGTTATGCTTCTTGAAACCTTAACAAGAAAAACATATTATATATCGACGGTCGTCCACAAACTCATGGGAACATCACATGGTTCATAAATAGTTGTAGGGCTTCATTATTTAGTGAAAATTGTTCCTTTGAGGAACACTCTAATGACAAATAATTCTTTATGAAAAGGAATGCATCCATATTTGTTGTTGTGCATATAATACATAGTTTATCTCCTGGTGATGAGTTGTTAATAAACTATAACTTTCGTAGACCACCAACGACTCGTTAAAAACACCTTTCATTGGGTCTACCTTTAGATGTCCCCTTTGGATGTAAGAAAATGATGATTGAGTAATTGTATTTTTGGATTTTCAATGAAACTAATGTAAATGTATTGCTTAATTTGACATTAGTTTTATAAAACAATTCGTTTCATGTTACAATAATTACATCAAATATGGGGACTAAGCTCCCTATAACTTCTATACATGGATTTTTGTTTATTTTATTTATTGAGTTTTCTTAATAAGTTTTATATTTTTATATAATAATAATGAACCTTCCATTTTAAGCTTTGCACACTAGGGATTGTATTAGGGCCTAGTATGGCCCACATTTGAAAAATAATATCGTTACCCTTAAATTTGATGCTTTATGGATTATTCATGATGCAAAGAGCCCTATAATATCAAATAGACTGACAAAGGGAATATGGAAAGCATCACTTATTTAAGAATCTCTTAATATTAATTATGGAGGATAGATGATAGTTGTATATTATTTATATGATAAGACATATTTATTAATAAAATGATTTTGATTACATGATTAAAAAAAATATGAGAATGAATATTAGTAATTGTAGATTTTATGTAAAACACTAATGTCATAGAATGCATGACCAATATGTAAAATTAAAACTTTTGGGAGGGAAAGTATCATATGTCCATGTTATATAATGACTTTATGTCAAATTTTATTTCATCTTAAAAACATGGTGGTGGTTGGAACTTCATAAACCAATTAATTAAATTTATCATTTCCAAATAATTTTTTAGTGTATTTTATTTTTAAAATAATTTTAAATAGTTTACACAATCATCTTTATTGAAATTGCATGCATATATAGATCTATTTCTATGGATTCAAAATATATATTTTTATACAAATTTTACTATTTGATGAATTGCATGCATTTATAGATACATTTTTATTAATTCCAAATATATATAAAAAAATTATAAAAATGTTATTGTTTCCTATTATTTTAATATTTTTTTGTGTAACATGTATCATAATTTAAAATTACATGTCTATGTTTTTGAAATAACATTTGAACAAAATCATTTTTTTAAAAGTTGACATTTTATCCTACAAACTAAAAAAAACATATTGATTCTATTAATACCTTTATTAAGTTTTATTATTATTAATTTAAAGTGAGATACATTTTATAGTCTAATATGACACTTCACATAAGTCATCCCAATATAATAATTGAAAAAACAAAAAGAACATCCAAATATGGAAAATATTTGTACCATCACTACTCATAAATATAACAATTATAAATGTAATTACGAGCAGTTTTTATAATGTTATCAATAAAATAAATGAAAAAATAACATTTCATAAAAGTAGTTTTTCTTTGTGAACTTTTTTAATCAACACAATGTATTTTGTTGGAACTTAAACAATTCACCTTGACGATGAATTTAACATTATATGACATTAATAATTTAATTTTTCGCAATTAGAATCTAAAGTAAACAATTTCATAAAACTAAAGTTAAACATTTTATGACAACTCTAAATTCTAATGGGTGATACATCTTAAATTTAATTTAAAAATAGAGCAATCATTAGTGTATTTATTATACATTTTATAAATCAAACAACAACAACATCAACATTATTTGAAAAAACACAATACACATGTGTGCTATACTATTTGAAGTGCACCAATGTGATTGAAATCACACCAGACTGGTTGTTACATAAAAATGCATTGAGAAACAATTTAATTGACAAAGTACGTATGTAAACCTCCACAATTAAAGTTTTTCAGAGGTTTTACTTTGCAGAGGAAAAGAAATAGGTAACTATTTGGTGCCACTCATAATTTGGTGCATGGAATCAATCCTCTTCCACTTCCTCAATGCTCCTTCTCACATCTCCTCCTCTGTGGGTTGCTTAACTTTCTCCAAGATACCCTCCTCATCATTCATTTAGCCATAATATGAACTAGCATCAATTCTCTTATAGATCGTATACCTACACCTCCGCTTCTTCGTCTTGAGGGGGCTTATCGAATAGCTTTGTGGGGATGGGGAGGAATTTCGTAGCCCGAAATTATCTATAGTTGGGGCCCTTTCCTGTGGCACCAGGCACATCATCTGTGTTCCCTTCCAAGCCATCATCTTGGCCCCTACTTTGGCATAATTAGAACTTCCAAGCTGTATGGTCGGAGATTCCCAGTGCCCCTTTGCTCTATTCAACAAGAAATGAACCTGGTGGATTTCTTAATTATAAAACTGTGGCAACCACAAGATTGACCTAATATCCATATTTCATATATAATAGAAGTTAATAAGAACATTTGGAAAAAAAACCAATGATCCATAACAAAAAATTGTGTGTCATATTGCTAAATATTACACATTTTATTGGCCTCGTACCACTCTTCCATGAGATCCTCACCTATGTACTTACTAAGAAGTTCAACATGTTTCTTCTTCTCCACAACCATGCACTCAATCACTTTCTCATCTAGAAGGGGAACATGGGAAACAAAATCTCGCTCTCTCTGTTGTTGGTTTCCCTTGTCCTTCTCTCCCATTTCTTTCACCACATCCTCATCTTGCACAAATAAGAAAAAATTAATGGAAACAACATCATTGATCTTGATCATCAAACTGGCCTCCTTTTAGGTAGACTTGATCCTATACCACTCCCTCAACACTTTGGCCTACATGCCATCCTCCACAGGCCACTTGAATTTCTCCATGTTACCATTCTCATCATCATTATCTCCATAATAACTGAATTCAATTCTATTGTAGATATCATACATATGCCTCCTCGTATTCACCTTAGAGGGCTTATCGAATATCACTTTGACGCTGGGGAGTAATTTCAAAGTCGCACTTGTACAATTGATTGTTGGAATATGGCATGTTACAATCTTCCATCAACTAATTGTACAAGTGTGGGTGGGAAATTCCTCCCTAGCGTCAAAGATCTATTTGATAAGCCCCACGAGGCAAAAAAAAAGAGATCTATGTATGTGATCTACAAGACAATTGACACCAGTTATTATGGAGACAACAATGATGAGAACGAAATCTTGGAAAAATTTGAGCAACCCGCGGAGGAGGAGATGTAGGCCAAAGCGCTAAGGGAGTGGTAGAGGATAAATTCTATCTAGAGGTAATTTAGGTTGGCGATCAAGAGAGAGGATGTCATTTCCATTAGTCCAGTCCTATTTGAGGAATATGATGATGTGGTGGAAGAAATGGGAGAGAAGGACAAGGGAAACCACTAGTAGAGAGAGAAAGAGTTTGTTTCCCATGTTCCCCTTATTAGTAAGTACATTGGTGAGGATCTCATGGAGGAGAAATCTAAGGTCAAGGAAATTCTTAATATTTAGCGATAAGTCATGATGACAAAGCTTATGGATCATCATTTCTTTTTTCTAAATGTGATTCTTAACTTATATTAAATATACAATATGGATCTTAGGTCAATATTGACGCTGACACAGTTTTATAATTAAGACATCCACCAGGGTCCTTTCTTGTTGAACAGGGAAAAGGGCCACTAGGAAGCTCTGATCATAGAGCTTGGCAATTCTAATTATGCCAAAGTCAGAGCCAAGATGATGGAATTGGAAGGGAATGAACTTGATGTTATCGGTGCAACGAGAAACAACCCCAGTTACATATATTATGGGGCTATGAATTTAATTCCCATCCTCTAAGAGCTATTTGATAAGCCCCCTCAAGGTGAAGAAGAGAAGGTGTAGGTATGAAATATAAAAGTGAATTGACATCAGTTCATACTATGGATACATATGATGAGGATGGTATCTTGGAGAAAGTAAAGTGGTCCGCGGAGGAGGAGATGCAAGGAAGAGAACTGAGGAAGTGGCATAGGATCGATTCCATGAGATAAATTATGAGAGGAATCAAAGAGTGACCTATGATTTTACCTCTGCAAATTAAAACCTCCACAAAATTTAACTATGGAGGTTTGCATATGTAGATTGTGAATTATTTTTTTTTTCTTCCAGCTACTACTTTTGTTGTTGTTGCTAGTGCACTCAGCGTCATCATCGTATTTGATTCACATAAAATAATTTTAAGGAACATATATATAGATAAAATGAATTTAAAATATAAAACAAAAATATATATAACTAATTTGTATTTATCAAAAACTAAAAATAGTTTTTGTTTTCCAAAAAAAAGTGAAAACATTAGCAGTGCTATTAACAAATACATATGCACCACATACGATGCACCTTATCAAAAATTAGGCATCGAACAAACATATGTTCAATATAATGCATCAGTGAGTCATTATTAGTTGAGCAACGATATCTATAGAACTATGTTGTTATTTATAACGCAGGTGTTAAGGGTTGGTGTTAAACCATGTTGTGCATTGGGTTATATTAAACACACTGAATCTATATGTTAGTACATGCACCAAACATTTTTAACTAGTGCATTGTATTTTCATGACGCACCATTAATGAGCATGTTTTACAATTTGCAATGGAATGAAAATTTTTAAACTATTTTTCCCTGTAACTTAACCACCCCGGTGCGGTCCTTTTAAAGTAATGCACCAATGCTTCATTTGAGATATGTATGCGCTAATACCAGTGCATTTGTATTATAATGGACTGGTGACGAGGAATCCCATAAACAAACTGAGATAGTAAATTATTATGTGTTTTGTTGGTTGTGTTTTTGTAAACATTACCGGTGCATTTTATTTATTTGACACATCACAGAGGATAAGTGTGTTTCAAAAGATTGGCAATGCATTAGATTAATATAATGCATCAATTCATTTGTCTCAATCGTCACACTTCAAATCATATTAGTGGTTCTTACCATGAGATGCATTGCACTACAAATTTGTGAAAATTACACCTAGTGTCATGCTCTTTACATTACCAATGTGTTTTTCTGATCAATCCACACCAACTGGTGAGAT
This sequence comes from Picea engelmannii, assembly GCA_009831015.1. Lineage (NCBI taxonomy): Eukaryota > Viridiplantae > Streptophyta > Pinopsida > Pinales > Pinaceae > Picea > Picea engelmannii. Next base: position 48,293 of record ML793638.1, on the reverse strand, counting down.
TCCTGAATATGAACTTACACAGTGTGATGTGTTAATATAACTGCACCAGTTCTACCATGCTATTGGAGCACTAACATTTTGTTTAACAGTGTGTTCTGTTGTCGACAACACCGGTTACATGGCATCCATCAAAACGACATAGTGACCTGGTGCGCGGTGTTACTATTAACGCATTGATACCGCTATGATATTGGAGCACCATCCTTTTGTTTGGTGATGCGTTGTAAATGTGAGTGCACTAGGAACGAGGCATCCCCTAAAACATCATGCTATAAAAATTCAGGAAGTATATAACTTAGTGTGTTTCTGTATATAGGGATGGTGAGATTGATTACAATGGTTTCATCATTACATTAAATTTTATAAATCGCTATGTTAACAATGCAGTTAGTTAAGTGAAGTGTACGGATGTGTGTATTTTTTATAAAGTATGGTGATGCATTTGAACATTGACTTGTCGGGGTGTTCTGTTTCGGGTATGCCCCGACGTGTTTAGTTAAAATTGGTGCATCACTAGGCTAATTTTTATATATCATTAAGGTAGTAGTGCAGTTAATGAAGTGTAATGGGTTGGTGCAGGTATGATCCTTTTTTGCGTTGGTATTAGGGAATTCCAAAGGATGCACTGCTTTTTTTTTAGTAATTTATTGCGGTGCGCTAGATTGGGTGGAACCAGTTCTAACATATATTGATGCATTAGAAGTGGTGCTCACTATGTATTTAACAAAATATGCATTGGCGGTGGTGTCCATTGTATTTTTAACACAAAACACAATGTGTTGGGGTGATTTGAACTGTTTAGGTGCACCGTGTAAAAAAGGAAAAAAAATGAAAAACATGTGAAATTTCAAGCTAAATTCTACTTTTAATTGGATGAAAATGAAAATAGGAAGGAAATAAATAATTTACCTAATATCTTATGTCCTGAAGAGACATGGTTTCACCATTGAGAGAAAATGAAAATTCCTGGTAATTTCCAAAATTCAGGAATGGGTGGGATCCACCAATGGAGCTATCCTAGTCAATGTAGAGCATCAAAAGTGGGGCGTCTTAGGAAAAGTGTTGAGCATTGGTGCTTTCTTGAGAGTTAGGAATAATGGAATGCATTGTAACAACGAAAAACAATTTAGTATTTTTTTTTATGTACCCTAATGCGGTGCACCTTTAGACATAAAGACACATCGATGGGTACTGTTGAATAACACCAGTGTGATTTATTTGATGCATGTAATTTTTTTATAATGTAGGTTGGTGCTACTGAAACATGGATGAATCGGTCTTGTATTGTTCATGAACGTCCCTATGCGTATTATTCAACAACATCAGTGCAATTTATTCAATGCATGTAATTTTATTATAAAGTATGGTGGTGCTACTGGAATGTGGATGCACCAACATTGTATTGTTCATGAACTAGCCTATGTGTAGCTTCCTTAAAGGAGAACCGAGAAAAAAAACTCCTCAAAAACTCACAATCATCCATCTCCGCTATGAATAGTGATGATGTTTTTGAACATTTAAGTCCCAATGAAATTTGTTTTAGGTGTGCACTGGGGCATTTGTATCATAAAGGTGAAAAAAAAAAAAATCGCAAAAACCTTCAGCCACCTGCCTCCGCTATAAATAGATAAAACAAGATATTTTGTGGGAGGTTATGTAAAAACCTCCACTATAAGGTGTTCTACTTGTAGTGAAATGTCAAAATATAGAAAAGTTTAAAGCTATAAAGAAAAATGAAAATAGGGATTTGGAAAGACATAATGTCGAGGAAAGGGTGCATCATTGCCTAAGTGACCCCTCTACAAAGGGTCAATGGCATTCACCCCATAAAGTAAATCCCAATCCATACTTCTACCATTGCACATGCTCCTTAATGGGTTTCCTAGAACATACCTCTTGGTCTAGGTACCGACACACCTAATAGGCATAAACAATGACCCTCCCATATCTAGACTTGACAAATTGTATAATTTTGTAAGCTAGTGTGAAGTTTGAAGAGGATTTTTTGTGAGACGTATACAATATCTTTTGTATTAACATGACTCACTTCATAGTTTGTGTTTGGATTATATACCTTGTCTCTAGTCTTCATGATGCATTTGGACCACATGAGGCCCTCCTTTGATGATGGTTTCACATAGACACATGTTTGGTTGGAACTTGGATCCTTTGGAGGGGCTACTACCCTAGTTTTATGAAGGCCATCCCAACCACTTGAAGGGGGTCATTTGGAACTCCTAGGAGGACATTGGGGCTTTTGATCACATGGCCCCATTCAAAATATGCCCTAGCACACATGGGTGTGACCCTGCGGTCATTGATGATGGGACATTGCAAGCATTATGATGATGGCTTGATGGGACATTGATATGAAATTAGATGTTAAACTGAATTTGTTTTGCTAACTGAAATTTACCACAACTTAATAAAGTTTAATGAGTAATTAAATTGACATAAATGAATAATAAAAAAACAAGAAAATAAGACAAATAACAACAAGTTGTTAACATAGTTCACCCCTCGTGGGATACATCTCTGTGTCTTCTTCAATAGTGGCACCGATCCATTAAAATGATGAAAAAAGTACAAAAAAAATTCTTCTTCACATAAAAAATGATCTTCAACCTGCAAAAACTTATCTTCAGAATTCTTCTAAGAAGACAAGAGCATTGATGGAAACTTCCTTTGGCTTCTTCCCACAATTAAAAAGGTTATATGGCCTTTATTCTCCAAAATTTGTTGTAAAATTTGGCTTATAAGTAATTATGGGCTTAACATAACACAAGTCATAGTTCTAGTGTAATGGTAAGGTGTTTGGTTTATCTAGAAAAGGGTGTAGTTCAAACCCCCTTGAACTTGCTCGTTACCTTTTATTGAGGGATATACATGATTTTTGGGGATATCAAATATTTAAAATATAATATATTAATATGCCACTTGAAATATGTGTGTGTGTGTGTGTGTGTGTGTGTTTATAATATATTTATCTTCCACTACATGCACATTTGATCGTATATAACCAAAAGTCAAAACAAACCCACCAAAAAAATTTGCCACATAGTACCAAATATTTTTTGCAGTATTCCACCACACATGGGAGATAATACTCGCTAAAATGTAGGATTTCAAGAAGGTCCACATGGTAACCTATGATTACTCCATGTGAAACCATGTGGTTTCATTACATTCGACCTCTCGGTGCCACATGCCAACTTGTAATTGAGCCATGTGTCATCCTATCACCATGCCCCATTTTATCCTATGAGTGTGCCACATGTTAGCTTCTGGGTGTGACATGTGTTAGTCTCTAGGTGTGACATGTGTCAGTATTTCCCCCCTATTTTACCTTCAACTTATGAAAGCCATAAATTTTTCATACAGTGTCTGTTTGAGCCCATTCAAGTTGTGTTGGAAAGCTATCAATGAGATCTTAAACATGAATACATTTGCATTATATTTTGAGACCACAAAATTAGATTTTTTGTGGGGATCCTCCTTGATCAAGGCTCCCCACTAATAATCTTTTGGAACACCAAAAGTTGTATTTCATTCAAAAATTGAGGGTACAACTCCCTCAATTTTCCAATTTCCATCTATTATACTTTACTTGGATGCATTTATTTTAGACCCACATGAAGATATTCCACATCACCTCTTTGCGAAGTCCTTATCCTTCTATCAATAATAACATCTTCTTGCAATTCATCAAGATATTCAGGAGAAAATTCACTAGATCAAGGAACTGAAACATTATTACCTTGATTCATAACCATAGGAGGCTCATATAGATTCAATTTTTCAACATTCACCATTGAATACATCTTCATGTATGAAGGTAAATCTAACTGAAAAGTATTGTCACTAATCTTTTCCAAAATTGTAAACGGACCATACCTAATTGGTTTGAGATTTTTACCTTCACATTTAAGACATTTTTTGTTGATGTATAACCAAAATTGATCACCTAATTGGAAATGATGACCGACCCGATACTTTCCATGCCTATCCTTATACTTGTCTTGGATCTTTTCCAATTATTCCTGCACAACTTGATGAATCGATTGTATTTTATCAATGAACTTCGTAGATTTGTCTACATCGCCATGTTCGTCCACCACTAAATCTTTCCCAAAAATGAAGTCCAAAGGAGACTTAGGAAAATACACAAAACATGTCTCAAAAGGAGATCTCTTTGTAGAAGAATGTATGGCATGGTTATAAGCATGTTGTACAATATGCAATTTCTCATCCCAGATCTTAGGATCCTTGTTACAATATCCCTGAAGTATATGTATCACTATCCTATTGACCACTTATGCATGCCCGTCAGTCTGTGGATGAAAATAAATGCTCTTTTGAAGCTTTGTGTCCATTATCCCCCACAAAATTGACTGAAATTCCCCAAGGAAGCGAGAGTCTCGATCATATACAATGGATGTGGTCAAACCAAAATGAACCTAGACATTATAGAAGAACATATGTGTATTCTTATCTCCTATCACTTGCTTCTTACAAGGCATCAAGATACACTTTTTGTTGAATCTTTCCTCTACCACATACAAGTAATTATGACCTTTTCTAGACATAGGTGGATCCCCTACAAAATCCATAGACATACTTTCCCATGGATGAGAAGGTATAGGAAGTGGAATGTACAAACCCAATTTTCTATTACTTGGCTTTCTAGTAGCACAAATGGCACATCCTTTTACACATTTCATATTTGGACATTGTTTCACACATTCGAGGCTAATAAAAATAGCATTGCAATTGATCTATTGTTTTTTCCTACACCAAAATGACCAGAAATAAGAGAAGTATGTGCTTCTCTTATTACATGCAACATTTCATCTCATGGAATACACAATTTACCAAGGTGATACGACAAATTTTCGTGTACATGATAATATAATTATTCCACTATAGTACCATGAGTTAATGTCTCGTATACATCCTTAAAATATGCATCTTTAGCATATTGTTCAATGTAACTTTCATGAGTTAAAGAACTATTATGTAAAAAAATGGATTCATTAACATAAGGTCTTGACTACATATCTACAACTTTGTTTTGTATACCATTCTTATACCTCATGACCAAATGGAATTTCTAAAAGAATCTCATCCACTGGAAATGTCGTGATTGTTGTAGCTTCAAATATGATTGAAGATACTGCAAAGGTTGATTATCTGTATGGACTATTGTATCCTTTCCCATCAAATATCATTTCCACTTCTTCACACTTTGAACCAACACATACAATTCTTTTTCATAGGTAGGATAGTTTCTTACTGCACTAGTGAAGGTATATAAATGGTAACAAATGGATTTCCTCCTTTTTAATAACATTTCTCCCATTTCATAATCACTTGCATTGGTTTCAATCTCGAATAGTTGTCATAAATTTGGCAATGCCAAAACTAGGGATGTATTGATCTTCTATTTCAAAGTTTTGAAGGATTTTTCTTGTTTTCCTCCCCATTGAAATACTTTCTTAGTACTTGTTAAAGAATGCAAAATATATTCTATGAAAAGTTAACAATTAACTTCCTCCAATACTAGACTACTCCTAGGAAGCTCCGAACTTTTGTTACATTTTTAGGATTATTCCATTGTGTTATGGCCTCGACATTATAGGGATCAATTTTCAATTCATCACACCCTATAATATAGCCCAATTAAAGTAAATATGTTTTCCCAAACTCACATTTTGACATCTTTAGGCACAATTGTTACGAAATATTTCCCCCGCGGATAGGTGAAATATCCCTTAGATTATCATACCCCTATTACCAAGATATAAAAGTACAAATGGTTTCTATATTCCTTTCTTATCTAACTTAGCTAATTAAACGAGGAGAAGAGAAATGTGAAATACATTATTCTAGAGATTGTCCTTTGATGCTCAAAATATTGAGCTTGATTCCTAAGCTCCTTGATCTTGCAAAGAAAAAAAAATATACCTTTCTTCCACTCTATATAATCAACTAAACAAATCTACCTATGACTATTGAATGAAAATAGACAAGCAGATGAAAAACTACACATACTTGAAAGAAATAGGCCAACTATATTAATTTGAGAACCAAAATCAAGTACTTACAATATGAGATTAAAGATGCAATATCTCCTTTAGGTCCTCCTCATCCAACCCTTTACATGAACAACATAAGATCAAAATAATAATGTTATTATTGATTCCTTCCTCTTCTTCCCCATGGAAAAAGATTTCAATTTATAAGCATGATAAGTACAACTKCCATGAGAAAATGAGGGGTATGKATGAGGAGAGATACCATTGAGGTTTTGATTAGATCATAGGTTGAATCCCAAGCATGAGGGTCAAACATAACTAACCCAATCTGAGAGAGTTGGTCCATAGAATTTGTTGAAGAAGATCCCCTTTTTCCTCAACAAGAATGGYGTTCCCATATAGTGAGAGGGGTGCCATATTAGAACTGACGCTCCCATAACATGGAAGAGAGGGTGACATGGAACTCCCCCAGTATGGTCAGGGGGAAACCACCCTTCATAAATGCTAAAAAACTAGTTGAATTTTCCAAGGAAAAGTTGTGTATCGAATGTTAATGATGTGGATTTTCTCTCTAACATGATTTGGAGGTTGTAGAAAATGTTTCTAAGGTGTTGATTAAGTTGTGACACTTACAAAAAGTGCATGAATCATGTTATGACACTTGCAACGGTTGATTTCTGACACTTATGACACTTGCAACACTTAGAATGTGACGTTTGCACCACATGTGACAATTGCAACACTTAAAACATGATGTTTGCGCCACATGTGACACCTGAGACACTTTATATGAAAGTGTGTAACTTTGATGTGTAACAAATTCCCCCCCAAAGTGTGAGTTCAAAAGAGAAAATTGATGGCTGAAACACTTTGTTCAATGTAAGGGTGATGGAGTTGGAACACCTGGTAGAAGCTGCAAACAATCATCAAATAGTATTAATATATGATTCATTCTCAAGGTAGACATACCTATGCTCGAAAGAGAAATGAATCAAAGCATGTTCGTTGAACAATACAGTGTGGATCCATAAAGAGATTGATTAAGTAGATGGACACCAGAGATATAATGTGGATCCATTTATCCATGAAATTACATGATCACAACCATGAAAGAATACACAGTGGATCTACGATATGACAAGAACATATCCAGGGACCAATAAAAAGTGGATCTATGTAAATCATTCAAATAATATCTATCACAAACTAGGTAAAGCACATGATAGAGAGGGTGCTCAACCTAGGGTCTTTGTCTCAATCTTGAAATAGTATGATTCTATCCATGTGAAGAAATGTTTTGGTGTGGAACATGGTACAAACTACTTGATTACTGATTATTGATGTATACTGTAAACAAGCACGAGGGAAATCACCAATAATGTCAATGATTCCCAGGGTACATAAAGTACATCCCAACGAATGTGAAAAATGAGTTGGAGTCAAACATTCGCAGAATCAATCGATCAAGGGTCAACTATGTAAACCCACTGTTGAAGGTGAGGAGGCCTTATATTGAGGCATGCAAGTCCCAAGGTACTATTGTGTTTCTAAGTCAAATTCTTGGATAATGTGTTGAAGTTGACAGGAAAAGACTCATGGAAGGAGGGCATTGATATATCCCCCATCATCGACATGAAACGGTCATAGGACAATGATATGATATTGGAAATATGGACTAACATAGGGATATAAATTGATAATACTGCATATGGTTGATATGTGTAAGACTTCCCTTGAAAATTTATGTGACATGACACAAGATTTGGCATCTTTCGACTCAGTTGAGAAATGGACCAAAACATAGTACAATAATGATTGGGGCACTCTTCAGATGAGATGAATAAGTAATAAGACTTGTAGGATTGGTATAACTCAAGGGTGAGTGAATTAACCAAATGTAAGGTGAAATGCAGATGGGTTCCATGTTCAAGGGTGATAACAACAACTACCTTAAAGGATTCAAGACACTTGACCCACTTCCTTCAATTTCCCCCCCATCCATATAGATGAGTACCTATTTCTTGTTTATAGAGCTTGAGGAGGATAACAAGTGCTCGATATAACTCACCTTCGATAAGTTCTTTTTCCTATGTTTAACAAACTAAAAGAAGTAAGGGTTTGTCCCGAGATGGGCCCTTCAATGTATGGTTTTACGAGTCTAGAGAAGGGAGACTCGGTTTTTTTTTATGTTTAGGGAGTTTGAAAAGAGCTTAAAGAAAACTCTGTGTGTGTTCTTTTTCATAATTTTAGTGTCTTAGGCCCAAAAAAGCATAAAATAATACGACGAAGAAATATTATAGTTGAGATTTGACTAGAGTATTCATTTTTCGTAGTTAGTCTGCTAGGACCAGAAAAGGGGTAAATTACCGCCCAATAGAAGAATCTTCATATTTTAATGAGATCTAAGGATGAAGAAGTGTGCTCGAGGAGATTACAAGGCGAAAAAATGATTCTCCATCATGTGTTCCTGTATAAATAAGTCATCCTAGGAAAAAAATGTCAACAATTCTTTTTGAAAAATGATGATAATTGAAAAAAATGCAAATGATAGGTAATATAAATGTGAAAAAGGGTTAGATATAACTAGTTTGTAAAAGGTAAAAAGTAGTTTGGGTAAACATTTCAGTTCATTTTCACCTTTCACTTGCAATTTTCCCTTTTCAGATGAGTTTTTCCCCCATTTTGAGGGATTTTTCTAGCATCGAATGCGAGAGATATAAGCTATCATTCTGCGTTTTTTCTAGACCAGGTTAGAGATCTGATCCTCCTCTTCATTTTCCATAGTTTCATTAATCATTTTGTTGCTTATTGAAATGGTTTTGATCTTTTTAGGGGCCTCTAATGCGTCCTACTAGGGTGGCTCTCCCCTAGTGTATCGTGAGGGGCACCCTGGTAGCCATGAAAAGGGAGTTCCAACACTCTGTGAATTCTTGTAGGGGAGTTCCAGGCACAAAACTCAAATTTTTCTTGCATTTTAACCTCTGAAAAAGCATTCTCTTGGTTTGGGATTTTGGCTAATGCTTTTATTTTTTATTTGTAGGGATTTAATCAGCCAAAATGATCAAATGGGAGGAAAGGGAGCATGAGAATCATGATTTGGTTGCCTTGCATGACCCTCAAGCGAGGGTTCAAAACTGTGGGCTATTGGAATACTTCAAGATACAAAATATGTGAAAGGAAGTACTTCTCCTTGAGCATTCGATTGGATTGTGGGATGCTGACGAGCATGCCTTACGAGTGGGATATCACATGTTGGCGATTCACATTGAGGATGTTTATTTTCTGATAGGGCTCTCGAGGAGAGGGAAACCCATCATCCTATCCATCCATCGGACCACGCCAAAACACACATATGCATATATAACACAATTTTGTGTGCTAGGATCTCACAAGGAGAGTGGAAGGATTGTTATTAAATATGTGAGGGACATCCTACTACGAGCTATGTTATTTACTATTACGAAACTGGCAAGAAGCACCAGTCCCCATGTTTCTTCCAAATCATGAATTGTGTATGTTGTTTAGTGCCTTAAGTCGAGGATCTTTAAATTGTGTGCAATGTTTTTGGCAAATGTGAAGGATCATATTTCGAAATGTAGAGAAGGAAAGCATAAGCAGTTTGGATATGGATCTTTCCTAGTATCGTTATTTTTGGATCAAATATCATAGATGCAACCACAGGTTGTGTTGATATAACATGCATCCAAGCCTCGTATGGAGAGGTGGACCAGTATTTCACTTTGGTTGGGGAATGATCCCTTAGCTTTTTTTTATTATTATTGACTTCTTTGCATGGCGGAGGAGGAAGATCATTATGATAGAGGACTACCCTTATTCCAGGGTTGATTTTAGGGGAAGTGCGGATCTAGTGCTCCCTAAAGGGGCACTGTAGGATGCATCAGGTGAAACAAGGGAGATCTTGACCTTGTAAAAGTATTTTTGTTATAATATATGCATTTTGTTTGTACGAAGAGGTATTTAATTGTGTTTGTTTTTCATCATGTAGACAGAGGGATGGATCATCCAGCTGGAATGGCTCCATTTGTATGACACGGGGGTGTCTAGGAATTAGTGGAGGTAGGTGGCAGAGTTAGAGGGCTTCACGAGGCATAGAGGAATCTTAGGGGGATTACCATGGGTGTCCCCTCTATGAGATAATGGGATGTTACTTTACACCTGTAGAGGCACACTGTGGGTGTACCATATAGTCCAATATAGTGCAATGAATATGTTGATTGTGAACAACAACATCAGATTGAAATGCAAGTTGGTGAGAGAGTCTCTATTTATAATTGTCTAGTTTAAACATGTTATTATTGTATGACTCAGGATATATAGATCTGATGGCTTCCAAGAGAGTCCTACATTGGTTGGTGTAGTGTTTTAGAACTTCGAGAGTCGACATTCCACAAGGTTATTATGCCAAATCTTCGACAATGGTTTAGTTTTGGGCAACATGAGAGTTAGGATTAAAGGTCGTCTTTCAGATAATTCTCTTGGGTGGACATAAGATAGAGCCAAAATTAGGTTTCTCAATATGGAGAGGTCCAAACAGAGGGGTAACTAAAGTGGAATGTGGATCAGTCATAGTTCCATTAGTTATGCTTTCCTTATCGGGTTTTCCTGGAGGTGTGCCATATGTCATAGTTATAGTGGTAAAATATACACCATTAAACATATAAATATGTCCACTTGAGGAACCATCCTCGTTGGGAGGATGACCTGGGTTGCCTCCTTGTGAAAGTGTATAATTTTGTGCAACCAATGAATGGTGTTGTGGAAAAGGGTGTGTCAAAACAATGGGTTGGGAATTTCATTTAAATAATTTCGATACTTTTTCCTGGTGGGGACATTCTCTTATGTAATGATCTTCAACACATATGACACAAGGCAATTTTGGTTTTCGTTGTGGTTTCTTTTTAGCAGTGGGTGGTTGTGTTTGTGTTTTTGTATTTACAATTTGATTATAATTTTTCTTGGATTTATTCTTAGTTTTCGTTTTCCCCCCAGATTGTGATGGTGAAGTAGATTGAACTGCATTTACTTCATAAACTTTAGTGGGGGTGGAATTTCATGGGACATAAGTTTTCATTGTAGTCGAGGAATATACTGAATGATTGGTTGTCCTAGTTGATTGTGAGATAGGTTATGTTTTGACGAAACCGATAACACCATATGAATGAGCACTAGAGTATGGTTTTCATGGATCGATTGATGTATGGGGAGTATTTGGGATCAGTTCATACAAAGTATTGGATTGGGAACAAACCAGATCTAGGTAATTGGCATGAATAATAACTTCCTCTTCTATAACTACACCTCCCATGGCTACATCGTGAGAAATAGGAGGTAATAGGGATTTTGTGAACCATTCAGTCAATAATTGGTCGGGGATGGTGGATTTGATCAACCATCATCGTCATCTCCACTGATGAATATGATAAAAAACATGGACAAATTTATTCTAACAAAGGGAGGTCAAAAGTTCCATGTCAGTTTCGTGTCTAATTGGAAACTAAAAATGGGTGAGGAAAGCATGGCAAGTGAATTGAAGTCTTGAAAAGATCCACGTTGTAACTCAATATACCATTTCACAGCTGATCCCATAAGAGTATGCTGGAAAATACACAAATGGTTAGAGTCATCCATCAGTGAGTTTGATGAACAAAAAAGCTGAAATGTCATGAGATGGTTATTTGAGTCTTATCTAAGTTTACCGTCAAATTTTGAAATATTAGATGGTAACTTGGTAGGAATTATTAGCCAGAAAGGGAAGTGAAATATGAGATTGTTTGTCAATCTCGACAGATCCGATAGGTCTAAAGTTTCCAAGAAGGGAAGTTGTCGATTAATTTGAGGATGATACTGGTGAGGCATAGGGACACCAGTAGGACCGTAAACTGGTTGTGGTGGAAATTTGTATCCAGAAGGTCCTCCCATATGTGGTTGTTGTGGATTTTTTCCAACAAAAGTAGGATTCATTTGTTGAGGAACTTGTGTAAAAGGTGAAGGAAAACCCATTTGGATCTACGAAGGATAACCATTTTATCCCAGGGGGGATAACCATTTTGACCTTGGAGAGGATTACCAGTTCAACCCTGAGGAGGGTAAAGGTATCCAGTTTGACCCTAAAGAGGGTATCCAGGTTGGCACCGAGGAGGGTATATGGGTTGACCCTAAGGAGGGTAATTGATTTGACCCTGTGGAGGAAACGTTGATTGGCCTTGAGGACCCGAAATGGGATTCATGACACCTAGGAAATATTATCTAGAATATAGTTCGGAAGGATTAGGATTTATAGATCCTCCTCGTGGGTTAGGATTTGCAGAACCTCCCTGATGTGGTGGATTAAAATATCCTCCCTGGGGTGTTTCCCAAGATGGTTGTGGGTTTCCAACCAAATTGTAACATCCCCGACCACCCATGTTGAGCCATGCTAATACAGAAAACTCTTTTATTCTCTGCTCAACATACTGTGACATACCCAACATCCAACTGAGCTATGCCACATAATTTTTTTGAACTGCATGCAATTAAAACATATACACACAGAACACATGTGGAACTTTACATATAAAACATAAACAGAAAAATACATTCTATAAATGCACAGATTCATACTGAAATAATAATAAACATATACATGCAGCATATACAGGCAATACCCATAAATATAAAGACAATTATAACCACACATAGGATAAACCCATAAAAATAAACACGTAAATAATAATGCAACATGTAAATTTATCACACAATTGACACTTATCTTGGTAAGAATATCACCAAATCTATGCAGACCTTCCATGAACCTCCTAGCCTTAGATCGCACTACTCATCACTCTCAGTAGTGGGTCACCCCCGACATGGGACTAAACTCCACCCGGGTAAAGGATTCCTAACCAAGTTGACTATCTCAAACAAGAAGAAAGAATCTGTCACAAGTGCCAACTCAAACTAACAACCTACAGTCCCTCATTCGCTACATGCCTATCCCACCCCAGGAAGTGTGCCCCTTCTCTACTCAACAGTCCTTCGGTTGCCTCATTTCCTTTCTGGGTTTTAGCAACATGGCGGACAGGAAGTCTCAGAGCCCTGTAGCTGTAGTTTAGCACCTTCAGAAATCAATTCCCAACAATTCTCTCACCTAGAGAGATTTCTCATGGGCCTAACAACCTGCTTCTTCAGTCCATCTCCCAAGCTAACCAGCTACACAAACATGTATGGATACGGATATAGGTTCAGGTACAATGACAGGAAGGTACATAGGACAACTAACTGAGAGAGTGAATGATCCTAGAATGATTGACTGGATGACTGAATGATGGAAGGAATGGATGAATGCACCCCAAAATAAACTAAGTCCAAACTATATGTATGCATGTTCCCAAATTCACACTTGTCATGTTGGGAGCTACTTTGGCCCACTTGTCCCCATCCTTAGAACTTAGGATAAAATAATTATCCATACTTTATACTTTAAGGAATATTAATATAATATTCCTTTTTGTCTTAAGCTCCCTAGATTAGCCCCTTTTCTTAAATTTTAGACCCCGCTTTCCCTAACTGGTGGATTTTAGTCCCCCATACTATTTTATCATGGTCAGTCTGCGCGCAACGATGTATTTTATATTAATGATGAGACATATACAAAATTAGGCTCACTGGCCTTTAACATCTAGGCTCTCCAGCCTAATCATCGTAATACTGGCTCACCAGCCTATAAAACACCGCATATAAACAAAGGCTCCCTGGCCTCAAAATCACGCTTACTTAAGTTGTTGTGCGCGGTATCCTAGAATGTGCACACTTCCTCATTTTACTGCACAGTACATGAGTGCACTATAACATGGAAGGTGCATACAAAAATGATATCAAACAACTCATCAACTTATGTACATTTGTATTTACATTTACAATTGGGTTTAGCGTAGGGATATTAAAAAAATAACTTGGAACTTTCCCCCTTCTATAGTTTGGGAAATAATTGGAACTTGTCCCCAAAATGAAGGTTTCCCCCCAGTAGGGATTTGTCTAGTGAAAGGGGGTTTCTCGCCGATAGGTATTTGTCCACTAATGGAGGATTCCCCCCCAGTAGGGATTTGTGCTATAACAGGGTTTTGCATTATATGATGGGAAGGTGTCCCAATAGGATTTTGTGGGGTGAAAGAAGTTGTTACTTGAAGAGGCATTGTGGGTGTAACTGTCATAGTACTTTGTAAATTACTACGAAGTATAAGGCCTGTATCACTCGTTATTTTTCTTGAAGTGGTAGCAATATGTATTAGTCTGGTAGGGTGGTCAGAGTACTGACTCGATGGTCTTGCATATGCACCTTTGGTGGTAGATGTATGTGGAGGAATAAAGAGTGGTCGATTCAAATTGAATTTTTCATAAAGATATTGACCTGATGGAGTTCTCCATATAGGAAAAAAAAGAGTTTTATGTGGATATACCATTTCAGTAGAGAACAGGGGTTGTATATTCTTCATTTAGATTGGGGTTATTTGGTTCCATGTCAAGTTCTTCATATGTCCTTGACGGTAATCTGGGATAATCTTCAGCTACTATATTTCTTGAAGAGTTTACTCGAAGAAGTAATGGATCAAGAGGGTTGGTCAATGTCAGGTTTTAAAGAAGGATAATACCTTCCTAAAATACTATGATTTATCCCTCAGGATGTTCAATCAAAGGAGTAGCCACACTCCTAGTGTCCAAATAGTTTTCAACTTCTTCACGGAAAGTGTCTTCAGGTGAATTAGGACGTAAGGGTTTGTAGCCTTCTGGAGGAAACCCTTGCATCCTACATCATTTACAAAGACATTTTTAAGCCACAATACCAATATTAAGGACATCTAGGGTGAGCCAATAACACTTGCTAAAACTCTAGAAAACCAACAGGAAAAACAATGACTTCTCCTAATGAACATACTAGTTGGTGATGAAATCCAACATCGCAAGAGCAATGTGAGAAGGGGCTAGCATTGGGCAGGTGGTTCAATTATGTTGTCAACCTACTTAATAGACTTACGCCTTGGTGCAATTTCCCTCATGGTTTTACCTGTGGGTTACCCTCCAAGGATCTAGAGTGAGTTTGACCAATGTCTATTCCAGATACAGAAAAGACTTCCCTTCATCGTCACCTTGTGTATAGAACCTAAATATTATGGTCACTAAGGTTACCAACTCGTAGTTAGCCTATGGGTGGGTACAATTTATAGTCTGTTCAAAACGTATGGAAAGGATATCAAGTCTGAAATTATTCAAGAGAACTGAGGATAAGTGGACCGGTAAACTCCTAAGGACCCTGAACAAATTCAGGATTTGTGAAGCTCCGAGACCAAATGAAAACAACTGATTCTCAGGAAGAACCCCCAATATACGATCGTTCTACTACAATTGGTCAATCCTTGGAGGGACAATATTCATTTCTTTCCCACATGCGACCTCGTGTTTAACCCCTGTGTGAGAGGGGGATCCCAAATATGCTTATATGAAAATTGGATTTTCTCTCCCTATCATAATATTCTGTGTTTTTCTTTAATTATTTGGAGAGTGAACCTCACAACCTGTTCCAAAGCTCTATTCCTAGTCTATTGTTTGTGTAAAGATCTAAAAATAAAAGTTTCTAGTTCAATTTTAACTAGCGCTTATTTTCATGGTTGTTTGTTACTCAAGGGTGAATGATAGTGAAACTAATGATGTTTTGAGGCTCGACTCCAAAAGAAAACAAAAAGAATGAGATGAAACTTTATTTTTAATGAAATTCTAGCTATGGGAAGGAGAAGAGTTTCTTTCTTTTCATCACTAACAGACACTTCTAAATAATGAAAAGACTTAATGGAATTTTGTTCCCAAACAAGAATTCAAACATTCACCAAATTATCAAAACAAAACCTTTTTAATTTCTAATACCAATGCATACAAAGTTATACAAATTCTTCTTTGTTTGATTTTAGATGAAAACAATGATATTATTCTAATGTTTCAATATTTCACTAATGATGAAATAGTTCACAACTTAGAATGACATAGAACATGAAACAAAATATTGTTCAAACAAGGATATTCAAAAACAACAACAACAACAACACCACCACCACCACCACCAACAACAACAACAAAGAGAATGCAACTCACTCAAACAAAAATTAAAAAAAAACAAGAAATCAAGAAACTTTTCACTCAATAATATTTGAAAAGTGATAAGAAAGAAATGATTTCAAAGATGAGTTATGGAAAGCATAGATATATTGATAGCCAACAAAACCCTTGCAGACCCTTCTAATCAAGAAGATAACTAATGATTTTGTGAAATAAGGATGAAACCAATGAAAGGGAAAAACAAGCCAATCTCATAATCTAAGAAGAATTTTCAAGCTCAATAAAAGATGAATAATAGTTCTTTGCATCAAACAAGGCCAAACATAGACAAAGGATCCCTTGGTTAAAAACTCTTGACCAACAAAACTAAGAAGTACCTGGAAGACCTGAATATTCTCACTGAAATGAGAAGGTGGCACTCTTGTCCTCAAGGGGATAGGGTGGAGTGGTGTTCCCTATATATCTATAGGGGAGAGCCAACCTAAAAATGGAACCCTGGTATCCACTACAAGGGAGGGCCAATTCTGGGAAAGTTGAAAAAAGTTGGAAAAAAATAAAATTCATGGAAATCTAGTCAATGGCTAAGTGAAATGTTCAATGAAGAAGAGGAAAAATTTGTTCCCCAATGGAGTTACCAATTTATGTTACAAAATATTTCCTCTGCATATAGGTGAAATATCCCTTGGATTATTAGACCCCTGTTACCAAGATATAAAAGTACAAATGGTTTCTATATTCCTTTCAGATCTAGCTTAGCTAATTAAATGAGGAGAAGATAAATATGACATACCTTATTCCATTTATTGTCCTTTGATGCCACAAATATTGAGCTTGATTCCTAAGATCCTTGATCCTGAAAAGAACAAAAAATATACCTTTCTTCCACTTTATATAATCAACTAAACATATCTACCTATGAAGATTGAACGATAGTATACAAGTAGATGAAAAAGTACACAAAGTTGAAGGAAATAGGCCAAGTATATTAATTTTAGAACCAAAATAAAGTACTTACAATGTTAGATTGAAGATGCAACAACTCCTTCAGGTCCTCCTCATCCAACCCTTTGCGTGAACAACATAAGATCAACATAATGATGTTATTACTGATTTATTTCTCCTCTTCCCTATGGAAAAATATTTCAATTTATAGGAATGAGAAGTACAACTACCATGAGAAAATGAGGTATATGGATGAGGAGAGAGACCCTTGACATTTGTATCAGATCCTAGGGTGAATCCCAAGCATGAGGGTCAAACATAACTAACCCAATATGAGAGAGTTGGCCCATAGAATTTGGTGGAGAAGATCCCCCTTTTTCCTCAACAAGAATGGCACTCCCCTATAGTGAGAGACATGGAACCATCTTAGGACTGGTGCTCTCCTAACATGGAAAATAAGGTGCCATGGAACTCCCTGAGTATGGTTGGGGGAGCCACCCTTGATAAATGCTAAAACAATAGTTGAATTCTCCAAGGAAAACTTGTGTATCAACTGTCAATGATGGGGATTTTCTCTCTAACATGATTTGGAGGTTGTAGAAAGTGTTTCTAAGGTGTCTATTGAGTTGAAAAACTTACAAAAAGTGCATGAATCATGTTACGACACTTGTGAAAATTGAGTTGCGACACTTACAACACTTGTGACAATTGATTTGCGACACTTACGACAATTGTGACAGTTGAGTTGAGACACTTACGACACTTGTGACAGTTGAGTTGTGACACTTACGACACTTGTGACAGTTAGAATGTGACATATGTGCCACATGTGAAACTCACAACACTTAAAACATGACGTTTTCACCACGTGCGACATCTGCGACACTTTATATGCAAGGGTGGAATTTTGATGTGTAACAACAATTTCTCATTTTTCAAAACAAATATGACTTTCCTAACATGCATTACATGATCTTCCCAGTTTTCACTAAAAAAAAATATATCATCTAAGTATACCATTACAAAATCATCTATGAATAACCTAAATACATCATTCATAACCCACATGAAAGTATCAGGAGCATTACAAATCCCAAAGGGCATGAATATCCATTCAAATAGACCATGTTTTGTTTTAAAAGAAATTTTCCGAATATCACCTTCAAATTTTTTGATTTGATGATAACCAATTCTTAAGTCTAAATTAGTGAAATATATTTCATTCTTCAATTGATAAAACAAATCACTAATATGAGGAAGAGAATAACAGGTCTTCACCATGATCTTGTTCAATTCTCGAAAATCTACAGACATTCTCCATTGTTGGATTACTGAGAGGGGGGGTGAATCAGTAATAGAGAAATCTAATCCTTTTAACCATATAATGCAAGTGCTATATCCAATATTTGCAGAGTAAATAAAAAATGAACAAATGAACAATCATACACATACACAGTACACCATTGTTTTTACGTGGAAACCCAAAGCGGAAGAAAACCATGGAATCCTTTTTCTTATATGTCTTGAAGAATTACATTCATTAGAGGCACCAACTTCCTTTGTTTTCTAGCTACAACTGGAAGGAGGCTCCAACCCGCTATTTTCTCAGGCTACAACTTGAGGGAAGATCCAACTCCCCAATTCTTTGGCTACAACCAGAAGGAGGATACAACCCCCTATGTTCTCCGGCTACAACCGAAAGGTGGCTACAACCACTTGTCCTTGCCTCATACAACAACCCTGATGTATAAGTAGAATGAAGGAACCATTATCACACTATCACTGTGAGATATAATACTATAAACCTGTACCAATCAACCTGCACCAAAAAAATTGTACCAATAACCTGAACCATGCATCAACCTGTACCTCAACCTATAATCAAACTGTACCATAAAAAAGTGCATCAACCATGCACCAACATGTACATCAACCTCAACTAAAATCCCTCATCAATTTCATCATCCAAATCTGATTTGTAACTTTGTAATAGACCTAGTGTATATGATCAATACCTGCAAACCTTTCTTAACTTTAACAACAAGAGACTAGCAATTTCATCAAACTTTACTTTAGTCTCACATGACTAGTTTTGGATTAGTCAACAACCCTAACTTGAAATAATCATAACTATGTACCTGTAATGAATAAAGATCTGAAAATAGTACACAATGCTCTTCAGTGTGTTTTATGCAATTCCTCCAGGTGTCACTACTTGGAACCTCTAAAAAAAGAAGTTATAGAAAAAATGGCATACCTTGTTGAATTCTGGCTTATTCTAGAGAGCGAACTTGTAGAGCATGCCCGGCACAAAATATTTGTTGTATGGATCTGAAAATTGTACACAAAATAATACAGATTGTACTCTAACCAACACATTTAGTATTACTGAATTTGGATCTGTTATGAATACGTTATGACGTTTTTACCTGAAACACTTGTTTTAGACTAGTTTCGGGACTAGCCACAAACCCTATTTCCCACAGAGTGTAACTCCAAAAATACAATGAACCACAAGCTGAAATTTGTACCATAGCTACTTGGATATGTTTCCTTAATGGCCACCCAATTTTATGATTTGAATCATTCTAGAAAAAAACGTTATTGTGAAAATGGTGAGATGACCTGCAAATAACATACCTTAGAAAACATCATCAAAAGAATTTATCCTCCCTTGAATTTCGGCCTTCTTTACTTTAGATTTCCTCTAAAATTAGGCTTAGATATCCTTTGATTACCTCAATTACCTATAGATATTCAATATGCTCAAGTGTAATTGAAATGAGAGAGCCTTGCCTCTTATTTATACTTTCATGTAGCTTCCTTAGAAGCATCTTCTAGACCACTTTGTCCACATAGTCACCTATGTCTAACTTTTCCCAATTTTCCACTTGTCCATATATCCAATAGATACTTAACTACTTAACCCATTTTCCTCATTTTAGGGTTAACCTTCTTATAACCACTTTCCATAATTAGAAAATTGCCCATTTACTTCATTATTTAAATAATCCTCCTTGACTTTGTCACTTCACTTTATTATTTAAATAATACTCTTTGACTTTGTCACTTCACTTTATTATTTAAATAATCCTCTTTGACTTTGTCACTTCACTTTATTATTTAAATAATCCTCTTTAACTTTGTCACTTCACTTTATTATTTAAATAATTTCTTCTTTGCAAACACTTTGACTTCTTTAACCTTTTGGGACTTCAAGCCAACATATGAGGGTCCTCCAACTTCGTAAGGACATAACTCTCAAACCATGAGGAGTTATGTGATGTTCTACATACCACCTAAAATGGCATGACATTTACTATCCATATATAATAGTTTTACCTAAAAATATATCAAAACTCATACCATTATACATTAAAAAATCTTGGGTCCATTACCCAAAAATTTGTTCTACCGGAACTCGCTACCAGACTTTCTTGAAGGGTTGAAATCAATGAAAACCAACCCAATTAATCAACAATATCCCCCTTTGGCATTGACGACAAAACTCTAATGCAATACTGAAATCATATCACTCATTCTCCCCCTAGAACCATGCCTACATATTTGTGAACAATGCTCCCCCTAGAACCATTCCTTTTTCCTCTGCATATGATAAACCTCTCCCCCTTTTTCATAAATGGAAAAGGTATCTTTCCACTCGAGTCTTCTCCCCCTAACAGAATCGTCTGATCTCCCAACATGAACTATCCTCTTTATGGTGCTTCCTCGTGTACATCTAAGACATATAAGATAAGCATTCAAAAGCATTCATTTTGGAGTATAAATAACTTTGAATATGTCGCGAAGATACTCAAAGGCTTCCTGTGGAAGCAATTTTGTAAATATGTCTGCCACTTGTTCTTTTGTGCCCACGTATTCAACTCTGATTTTTTTTCTGCAACCTGTTCCCGTAGAAAGTGATACTTGATTGGAATGTTCTTTGTCTTGGAGTGCATCACCGGGTTCTTTTAGATACTGATGGATCTTGTATTATCACAATAGATTGGAATGGGATCATCATACTCAACATGTATATCTATCAGAGTTTGTTTCATCCATAGAACCTGTTTATAACATGTTGCTGCTACAATATACTTTGCCTCGGTTGTAGATAAATATATTGATTATTGTTTCTTTCTTAGCAATGCTACTAAACACTCACCCAAGTAGAACGTTGATCCACTAGTGCTTCATCGGTCATCAATGCAACCTGCCCAATCTACATTTGTGTAGGCAATAAGTGATAGATCCTTTCCTTTTGGATACCATAATCCAAACTCTTTTGTTCCTTTGAGATATCTGAAAATATTCTTCATTGTTAATACATGTGAATCCTTTGGTGCTGCTTGAAATCATGCCACCTGTCCAACTGCCTACATTACATCTGTTCTGGATGTTGTTACATATAGTAGCCTACCAATCATTGACCTGTATTTCCTCTGATATGTAGACTTTGAATCTTCATCTTTGCTCAACTTGCAACTGGTTTACATGGGAGTGATAACTGGTTTGCAATCTTCCATTCTGAACCTCTTTAGCATTTCTCTGATATACTTGGTTTGTTTGATGTATATGAAGACCCAGAAAGAAGGATAGTTCTCCAAGTAATGACATTTAAAATTCATTTTGCATGTCCTTTGCAAATTTATGGCTTAACCTATCATCAGTACTTCCAAAAATAACATCATCAACATAAATTTCAATTAATAAAATACTATCTTGAGTTACCTTGATGTAGAAGTTTTTGTCTACACTTCCTTTTTTGAACCCTTCTTGTTGTAGATATTTATCTAGTCTAGAGTACCATGCTCCATGATCCTGTTTTAGACCATACAAGGTCTTATTTAATTTACACACATAATCTATGTTCTATGACAACTGAAATCCTTCTGGTTGTTCAATGTATACTTCTTCTTCAAGTTCCTCATTCAAAAAATATGACTTTACGTCCATCTGATACACTTGAATATTTTTAGAGCATGCATAAGCTAAAAGCAATCGGATTTCTTCCATTCTGGCAACTGGGGAAAATGTCTCTTCAAAGTCGATTCCTTCAACCGGTGCATATCATTTACATACCAATCTAGCTTTGTTCCTTATAACCTATCCATATTCATTCAATTTATTCTTGTATACCCACTTTGTGTTGATCACATTCTTGTCCTTTGGTCTTGGAACCAATTCCAAAGTGTCATTTTTATCTATTTGATCCAATTCTTCATCCATGGACTTATTCCAAAATTCATCCTTGCTGGCCTATTCAAAACAGGTTAGTTCAATCGTAGATGAGAGTGCTAGGTGCATTTGTTCTGGTGAATGAATTCTTCTTATAGTATCAACTCCTGCACCTTTTTTTTCGATAATCTAATCTGAAGGATGATTCTTTTGTACTCGTCTTCTAAGTGTCTTTGGAGGCACTTGTTGAAATTGCTCTTCTACTTATGTTAGATCCTCTTCATCTTCCCCTTTTACTTCTTTTTCATCTTCTACTTCTTTAGGCTACAACCTAGGGGAAGCTCCAACTCCCCAATTCTCTGGCTACAACCAAAAGGAGGTTACAACCCCCTATGTTCTCTGGCTACAACCGAAAGGTGGCTACAACCACCTATCCTTGCCCCGTCCAATCGCCCTGACGTATAACTGGAATGATGGAACCACTGTCACACTATCACTATGAGATATACTGTTTTAAACATGTACCAATCAACCTGCACCAAACAACATGTACTAATAACCTAAACCATGCATCAACCTGTACCTCAACCTGTAATCAACTTGTACCATAAACAAGTGCAACAACCATGCAACAACCATGCACCAACCTATACCTCAACCTCAACCAAAATCCATCATCAATTTCATCATCCAAATATCATTTTAAACTCTGTAATAGACCTGGTGTATATGATCACATACGTGCAAACCTTCCTTAACTTTTACAACAAGAGACTAGCATTTTCATCAAACTTTAATTTAGTCTCACATGACTAGTTTTGGATTAGTCAACAATCCTAACTCAAAATAATAATAACTATGTACCTGTAATGTATAAAGATTTGAAAATAGTACACAATGTTCTTCAGTGTGTTTTATGAAATTCCTCCAGGTTTCACTACTTGGATCTTCTCAGAAAAGGAGTTATAGCAAAAATGGCATACCTTGTTGAATTCTGGCCTATTTTAGAGAGCAAACTTGTAGAGTGTGCCCCGCACATAATATTTGTTGTATGGATTTGAAAATTGTACGCATAATAATACATAATATACTCTAACCAACACATTTGTTCTTACTGAATTTGGATCTGTTATGAAGAAGTTATGACATTTTTACCCGAAACACATGTTTTAGACTAGTTTCAAGACTAGCCACAAACCCTATTTTCCACGGAGTGTAACTCCAAAAATACAACGACCCACAAGCTGAAATTCGTACCAAAGCTACTTGGATATGTTTCTTTATTGGAATCCCAATTTCACGGTCTAAATCATTCTAGAAACAAACATTATTGCAAAAATGGTGAGATGACTTGTAAATAACATACCTTAGAAATCATCATCAAAATAAGTTATCCTCCCTTGAATTTCGACCTTCTTTACTTCACCTTCCCTTTGAAATTAGGCTTACATATCCTTTGGTTACCTCAATCACCTGTAGATATTCAATATGCTCAAGTGTAATTGAAATGAGAGAGCCTTTCCTCTTAATTATACTTTCATGTAGCTTCCTTAGAAGCATCTTCTAGACCACTTTGTCCACATAGTCACCTATCTCCAACTTTGCCGAATTTTCCACTTTTCCATATATCCAATAATCACTTGACTAATTAAACCATTTTCCTCATTTTAGGGTTAACCTTCTTATAACCACTTTCCATAATTATAAAGTTCTCCATTTACTTTATTATTTAAATAATCCTACTTGACTTTGTCACTTCACTTTATTATTTAAATAATCCTATTTGACTTTGTCACTTCACTTTATTATTTAAATAATCCTCTTTTACTTTGTCACTTCACTTTATTATTTAAATAATTCTCTTTGACTTTGTCACTTCACTTTATTTTTTAAATAATTTCTTCTTTGCAAGAACTTTGACTTCTTTGACCCTTTGGGACTTCAAGCCAACATATGAGGGTCCTCCAACTTCGTAAGGTCATAACTCTCAAACCGTGAGGAGTTATGTGATGTTCCACATACCACCAGAAATGGCATGACATGTACTATCCATCTAGAATATTCTTACCTGCAAATATATCAAAACTCATACCATTATACATCAAACAAACTCGGGTCCATTACCCAAATGTTTGTGCTACTAGAATTCCCTACCAGACTTTCTTAAAGGGTTGACATGAATGAAAACCAACCCAATTAATCAACATCCATGTGACATATTTATTTGGAACCAACAGAATGGGTGATCCACATGGAGAAGTACTTGTTCGGATGACTCCTTTGTCGAGAATCTCTTGGAATTGATTATTGATTTCTTCATTCTTAATCACTAATAACATGGGAATGCCAATGTTAGGAAGAGGGGGATCTTGCTGCGACTAAATCTCATGTTGTATTTATCTCTTGGGAGGTAATCCTTTAGGTTCCTAAAACATTTCATTATAGTTACAAACAATCTTAACTAATTAATCTTTATGTTTAGGATCACATCCCTTAAAAGCATTGGATTTATCATCATCATCAGCTTTTACAATCATGAGTACAAAAAAAATTCTAGCATTTACAGGCCTTTTCATCTAACCTATGGAAATAAGAAAAAACAATGTCTTCATTGGATGGGCTCTCACAATATACTCCATCCCATATTTATAAGATGATACTTGTTCTATTATCTGTAGAATATAGCTTTTCTGTCATATAAATAGGGACTTCCCAAAACATGTTGGATTACTGAGAGC
Organism: Picea engelmannii; assembly: GCA_009831015.1. NCBI lineage: Eukaryota > Viridiplantae > Streptophyta > Pinopsida > Pinales > Pinaceae > Picea > Picea engelmannii. The sequence goes on along the minus strand of ML793638.1, from coordinate 23,296 downwards.
GGGGGTGAATCAGTAATAGAGAAATTTAATCCTTTTTCACCACAAAATGCAAGTGTTATATCAATGTAGCATTATCATCCAATAGTTGCATATTAAATAAAAAAATTAACAAATGAGAAATCATACACATACTCAGTACACCATTTTTTTTATGTGGAAACCCAAAGCGGGAGAAAACCATAAAATGTTTTTTCTTATATTTCTTGAAGAATTACATTCATTGGAAGCACCAGCTTCCTTTGTTTTCCAGCTGCAACTGGAAGGAGGCTCCAACCCCCTTGTTTCTCAGGCTACAACCTGAGGGAAGCTCCAAATCCCCAATTCTCTGGCTACAACCAGAAGGAGGCTACAACCCCCTATGTTCTTTGGCTAAAACCACCTGTCCTTTCCCTGTCCAACCACCCTAAAATATAAATGACAAATGTAGACAACTTGTCACTGTCACTGAATCAACCACTTCCACTGTCAACCTATCACTGTCAACCTGTACCAATAACCTATAACAACCTGTACCAATCAACCCGCACCAAACAACCTATACCAATAACCTGAACCAACATGTACCATGCATCAAATTCACATAAACTATGACTCATCAAGATGTACCAACATCATCAAATATACACCTCATGTATGTGCCAAATCAACAACTACGTGTCTCAACCATGTACCCAACATGTACCTCAACCATATACAAAAGACATACACCAATATAACCATAAAAAATTCACCACTCTATCCATAAACCAAATACCATAAACCCTTACATCGAACCATGTGCCACAACCTCCCTGTTATGTAGCCTCAAGATAAACCAACAACTTCGAAAACACATCACAACCAAAAGACCAATACCCATATGCCAAATACCAACAACAAACTACCAACTCTATCCCTCAACAAATCTGATATATGCAACAATATTGAACATCCAATACCATCTCAAGAGATGAACCCTAGCTCACAAAACATACCTCAAACAAGATGTGCAATATCTCTCATAAATAGACCTCAACCATGTTGTTGTCACGATTTTTCTGCCGCAATTTTTTTGTCGCACTTTTTCTACCGCGACTTTTTTGCCGCACTCTTTCTGTCACAATTTTTCTTCCATGATTTTTCTGTCACACTTTTTCTACCGCAATTTTTCTACCGCACTTTTTCTGCCACATTTTTTTTGCCACACTTTTCTCTATCAATAATACCTTCCCAAATAACCTTTCACAAAAGAGATATTCAATAGGTTCAAGTGTGATTAAATGAGAGAGCCTTGCCTCTTATTTATACTTTCATGTAGCATCCCACTTTCCTTATTTTAGGGAGTTCTCCATTAACTTTATTATTTAAATAATTTCTTTTGCAAACACTTTGACTACTTTGACCATTTGGGGCTTCTAGATGACTTGTGGGGGTTCTCCAACTTCACATTGCCATAAATCTCTAACCGTGAGGAGTTATGTGACGTTCCACATACCATTGGAAATGGAATGACATGTACTATTCATATAGAATAGTATCACCTACAAATATATCAAAACTCATACAATTATCCATCAAACAGACTTGGGTCCATTACCCAAACCTTTGTGCTACTAGAATTCTCTTTCAGACTTTCTTCAAAGGGTTGACATCAATGAAAACCAACCCAATTAATCAAAAATATCCCCCTTTGGAATTGATGACAACATTATGATGCAATACTTAATTCATGTAATGCAATACTGAAGTCATATCACTCATGCTCCCCATATGACCATCGCTCCCCTTGGAACCATGTATATGTGCTCTGCATATGATAAATATCTCCCCATTTGCCATCAATAGAAAAGGTATATTGCCATCTGAGGCTGCTCCCCCGAACGAAACTGTCCTTGGGGATACTTCAGCTGACTGAACTCTTCCTGAAACTAATCCCATGACCTAAACTATCCTCTTTATGGTGCTTCCTTGTGTAAATCTAAGAAATAAAAGATAATCATTCAAAAGCATTCATTTTGGAGTATAAATTATTCTGAGTCTCTGGCGACGATACTCAAAGGCTTCACGTGGAAGCGGTTTTGTAAATATGTCTTCCACTTGTTCTTTTGTTCCCACATATTCAACTTTGATGTTCTTCTCTGCAACTTGTTCCTGTAGAAAGTGATACTTTATTGGAATGTGATTTGTCTTGGAGTTCATCACCAGGTTCTTTGAGATACTGATGGCACTTGTATTATCACAATATATTGGAATGTGTTCATCATACTCAACATGTATATTTGTCAGAGTTTGTTTCATCCATAGAACCTGTGTACAACATGTTATTGCTGCAATATACTTTGCCTTGGTTGTAGATAAGGATATTGATGATTGTTTCTTTCTTAGCCATGATACTAAACACTCACCCAAGTAGAATGTTGCTCCACTAGTGCTTCATCGGTCATCAATGAAACCTACCCAATCTGCATCTATGTAGGAAATAAGTGATAGATCCTTTATTTTTGGATACCATAATCCAAACTCTTTTGTTCCTTTGAGATATCTAAAAATCCTCTTCACTGCTAATACATGTGATTCCTTTGGTGTTGCTTGAAATCGTTCCACTTGTCCAATTGCCTGCATTACATCTGGTCTAGATGATTTCACATATAGTAAGCTACCAATCGTTGACTTGTATTGCCTCTGGTCTGTAGACTTTGAATCATCATATTTTCTTAACTTGCAACTGGTTTTCATAAGAGTGGTAACTGGTTTTCAATATTCCATTGTGAACCTCTTTAGCATTTATCTGATATACTTAGTTTGAGAAATAAAAATTCCTTAGTTTCTTTGACGTATATGAAGACCCAAAAAGAAGGATAGTTCTCCAATTAATGACATTTCAAATTCATTCTACATAACCTTTGCAAATTTCTGGCTTGACCTATCATCAATACTTCCAAAAATAATATCATCAACATAAACTTCAATTAATAAAATACTATCTTGAGTTACCTTGATGTAGAGGTTTTTGTATGCATTTCCTTTTCTGAACCCTGCCTATTGTAGACATTTATCTAGTCTAGATTACCATGCTCTGGGAGCCTATTTTAGACCATACAAGGCCTTCTTCAATTTACACACATAATATTCGTTCTCTGACAACTAAAATCCTTCTGGTTTTTCAATGTAGACTTCTTCTTCAAGTTCCCCATTCATAAAAGTTGATTTCATGTCCATATGATACACTTTAATATTCTTGGTGCATGCATAATCTAGGAGCAATCAGATTTCTTCCATTCTAGCAACTAGAGAAAATGTCTCTTCAAAGTCAATTCCTTCAACCCGTGTGTATCCTTTACATACCAATCTAGATTTATTCCTTGTAACCTATCCATATTCATTCAATTTATTTCTGAATACTCACTTTGTGATAATCACATTCTTATTCTTTGGTCTTAGAACCAATTCCCAAGTGTCATTCTTCTCTATTTTATCCAATTCTTCATCCATGGCCTTATTCCAAAATTCATCCTTTCTAGCCTCTTCAAAATTGTTTGCTTCAATCATAGATGAGAGTGCTAGTTGTGTTTGTTCTGGTGAACATATTCTTCTTCTAGTCTCAACTCCTACATCTTTATTTCCGAAAATCTGATCTGAAGGATAATTATTTTGTACTAGTTTGCTAGGTGTCTTTGGAAGTACTTGTTGAACTTGATATTCTACTTTTGTCAGATCCTGTTCATCTTCCCCTTTTACTTCTTCTTCATCTTTTGCTTCTTCTTCATAAAGTTGTTCCATTGATTCATTTTCCTCTTCCTTTAATTCACGTCCACCTGTTTCATCAATTGTTACATTGATGCTTTCCACAACTTTGTTCAACCTCAAATTGTAACACTTGTATGCTTTCCTTGTACTTGAGTAACCGACAAGTACTCCTTTATCTACACGAGAGTCAAACTTTCCCATTTTGCCATCTTCTCTTCTGATGTAGCATTTGCTTCCAAATACTCTAAAGTGCTTCACATTTTTTGGTCTTCATTTCCATAGCTCATAGGGAGTTTTGCCAGTGTTGTTTCTGAGAATTACTTTGTTTGAATGTGAACCGTTGTATGCACTGCATGTGTCCAAAATTTATCTGTCAATTTGGAATCCATTAACATTGTTCGAGCCATTTCTTGTATTGTCATGTTCTTTCTTTCAACAACTCCATTATATTGAGGTGTCCTAGCAACGAAGAATTTCCTTTTTATTCCATGCCTATTGCAGTAGTCCATAAATTCCTTTGAATTTAACTCTCCTCCATTATCATATATCAAACATTTGATTTTTGAATCCATTTCATTTTCAACCATTTCCTTGTAGACCTTGAAGTTTTCAAAAACTTCTGAATTATTGATGAGAAAGAAAAATGCAGTCATTCTTGTATAATCATCAACTAATAACATAAAGTATTTCTCACCTTTTAAACCCTTTGTTGTAGTTGGTCCAACTAGATTAGTATGCACAATTTCCAGTGGTCTTGTCATTGAATATTATTTTAATTTAAACCTGGTCTTTGTTTTGTTTCCTTGTTGACAATGCTTGCATAAAGTATTGGTTGGTTTCGTAATCTGGGGCATTTCTCTAACTGCTTCCTTTTTGCTGACTTTGACAAGGTTATCAAAGTGTATGTGACCCATTCTTTTGTGCCATAGAAAACCTTCATCTTCTTTTCCTAGACAACAATTTTCATTTCCAATTTCACTTAGTACATATATGTTGCTTGAAGTTCTTGCAGCTATTGCAATCAGTTTTCCTAAACCTTATTTTCTTATCTCACACTTTTGTGAATCTAAAGTAACTTTATGACCTTGGTCACACATTTGACTCACACTTATAAGATTGTGTTTCATATCTTCTACTAGTAGAACATTTTCTTCCTTGGTATTCTTGTTTCCAATTCTGACTGTTCCTTTTCCAATGATTGTAGTTGAATCATCATTTTAGAAAGAGATTGATCCATCTGTTTCCTTTCTTAATGTAAGAAACCTATCTTTATCACCTTTCATGTGTTTTGAACAACCACTGTCAACATACCAACCATGTTTCTCCTGCTTAGCTTGTAGAGTGAGTGTGCATTCTTCATTTCTATATTGATTATGCTTTCTTATCCATGTTCTTTTTTGAGGTTCTTGTCTGTGACTGTTGTTGTTCTGTTGTGGTTATCTAGGAGGAACTGTCATTCTGCAATATTTGGCCATGTGTCCAAATTTTTTACACTTTTGGCATTCCACTTCAGTGCTCAATGATTCAAACCTGTCATAACTTCTTCTCTGTGTTTCACTAGGCCTTCTTGGATAACCCTTTTGTGTGTGAATTTCCTGTTGTTAGCTCTGCAATACATAGCTTTATGTACAAAGTTACTACATGCATAACATAAACCAAAAAAGATAGTTTGATACCTAGGAGTTGAATATCTTCATAAATGAGTTTCTCTTATGAATCCTTCTTCTTCCCGAGGCATATCTTTCGGTTGTTGATTCTGGAATTTGAATCTTCTCGGTGGAGGAGTGTCCCTATAATATTCCTTATAGATCTTCCTATCCCCTTTGATTGTTTCTGCATAGATTTTTGGATATGTTTCTTGCCTTGTTGTTTTGGAGCTTGATCCTTTTTCTGTCTGATTGTATCCAAGTCCGAACTTGTCATGATGAGGTTTTTGACTGATGATAATGACATCCAAAACATTTGAGTTGTTCTGCATATTTTTCTTTTGAAGATCCTTTCTTAATGTGACAAACTCCGCTTCCAAATTTCCAATGATCCTGACTCTTTCTTCTAGTTGTTATTTGAGTGCTTATTCAACTATTTTATCTTCTTCTATTTGAACATTCAAATTTTTTATCATTTGTTCTAGTTCCTAAGTGTCTTATTTCTTTTTTAGTTCCTCTTGTAGCTTCTTGTTTTTCTTGTTTTATCTTTTTATAACTTCTATGGCACACAACAATTATTTTCGGTAGTCAACTTCTGCCTCTTCATATTCTTCTTCGATATCTTCTTTGTCAGATTCTTCTACTACCATGAATAGAACTCTTTATGTCTCACTATCACTAACTTCATCTTCATCTAATGATGAGATGTCTTCTTTGGTGCATAAGCTTTTCTTGAAAACTTTCTTTGTGGTTATTTTACCTTTATATGTTTGTTTGTTATTTGAGTAATCTTCATCATTCCTCTTCATTTTCTTATGAGGACATTTGTTAGAAAAGTGACCAATACCATCACAATTAAAAAAAATCAAAGGAAACTTACCTTTATATCTGGCATTGGTTCCCTTGTTCAATCTTCTGACAAAGTCGGTCATTTCTTCATCATCTTCTGAGATGTCACTATTGCTGCTATGATCTTTTTCCTTTTGCTTTGACCTATTGGATGCTTTGAAAGTTGCTTATTTTATATCTAGATTTTCCTATTCAGTTTTCATTTCATATGATGTGAAGATTCCATGTAGTTTGTCCATGCTTATTGAGTCTAGATCTACTCTTTCTTCTAGTGTTCATATCTTAGGATAAAATCTCATAGGGAGAGATCTTAGTACCTTTTGAACAATTACATATTCTATAATTTCTTCTCCCAATCATATGATTTCATTTACGGTTTCATCGACTCATAAGAAGTAAGATGCAATATTCTCATCTTCCTTCATATTTAGTTGTTCGAACTGACCTCTATAAGTTTGAAGCTTTGCTGCTTTGAATTTTGAATCTCCTTCATAAATATTTTGAATCTTGTCCCAAATATCTTTAGCGGATTTTCAATGTATAACTTTGGTGTAAATGGATTCACAAATACCATTCATAAGTGCATTTGTGGTTTCAGAATTATTTTTCATGAGTTTTATTTCTCTTTCATTTGTCGGTGGAACTATTGGTTCTTTGTATCCATCTACAACTGATTGCCAAATTTCAAATCCTTGTGCCTGTATATATGTTTTCATCCTTCTACTCCAAAATGCATACTTTTTTCTGTCAAACTGTGGTATTCCATTTTTATACTTGTTGTTTCTCTCCATGATCTAACTTTCAGTGGTTAAACTGATTTCTGAAGGAACCTGCTCTGAAACCAATTGTTGGATTACTGAGAGGGGGGTGAATCAGTAATAGATCAATTTAATCATTTTTCACCACAAAATGCAAGTGTTATATCAATGTAGCATTATCATCCAATAGTTGCAGAGTAAATAAACAATGAACAAATGAGCAACCATACACATATGCAACACACCAGTGTTTTTACGTGGAAACCCAAAGCGAGAGAAAACCACATAATTCTTTTTCTTATATGTCTTGAAGAATTACATTCATTGGAAGAACCAACTTCCTTTGTTTTCCAGCTACAACTGGAAGGAGGCTCCAACCCCCTAGTTTCTTAGGCTACAACCCGAGGGAAGCTCCAACTCCCCAATTCTCTGGCTACAACCATAAGGAGGCTACAACCCCCTATGTTCTCTGGCTACAAATGGAATGTGGCTACAACCACCTGTCCTTGACTCGTCCAACCGCCCTGAAATATAAATTCCAAATGTAGACAACCTGTCATTGTCACTTAATCAACCACTTCCACTGTCAACCTATACCAATAACTTGTAACAACCTATACCAATCAACCTGCACCAAACAACCTGCACCAATAACCTAAACCAACATATACCATGCATCAACTATGCATCACATCAACTATGACTCATCAAGATGTACCAACATCATCAACTATACACCTCATGTATGTGCCAACTCATCAACTACTTGTCTCAACCATGTACCCATCATGTACCTCAACCATATACAAAATACATACACCAATATAACCATAAAAAATTCATCACTCTATCCCTAAACCAAATACCATAAACCCTTACATCAAACCATGTTCCACAACCTCACTGTTATGTAGCCTCAAGATAAACCAACAACTTCAACAACAAATCACAACCAAAATACCAATATCCATATGCCAAATACCAACAACAAAATACCAACTCTATCCCTCAACAAATTTGATATATGCAGCAATATTGAACATCCAATACCATCTCAAGAGATAAATTCTATATCACAAAACATACCTCAAACAGGATGTGCCATATCTCTCATAAATAGACCCCAACCATGTTGCTGTCGCGATTTTTCTGTCGCACTTTTTCTATTGCGATTTGTTTGCCGCACTTTTTCTGCCATGATTTTTCTGCCGCACTTTTTATTCCGCGATTTTTCTATCTCGGTTTTTCTGTTGTAATTTTTCTGCCGTGATTTTTCTATCGCACTTTATCTGCCGCCATTTTTTCTATCGCACTTTATCTGCCGCCATTTTTCTGTTGCACTTTTTTTTCTGCACTTTTTTTGCCACACTTTTCCTGCCGCACTTTTCTCTATCAATAATACCTTCCCAAATAACCTTTCACTAAATAGATATTCAATGATATTCAATAGGTTCAAGTGTGATTATATGAGAGAGCCTTGCCTCTTATTTATACTTTCATGTAGCATCCCACTTTCCTTATTTTAGGGAGTTCTCCATTAAATTTATTATTTAAATAATTTCTTTTGCAAACACTTTGACTACTATGACCTTTTGGGGCTTCTAGATGACTCATGAGGGTTCTCCAACTTCACATGGCCATAACTCTCTAACTGTGAGGAGTTATCTGATGTTCCACATACCACTGGAAATGGCATGACATATATTATCCATCTAGAATATTCTCACCTACAAATATATAAAAACTCATACAATTATCCATCAAACAAACTTGGGTCCATTACCCAAAAAAAAATTCTACCAAAATTCGCTTTCGGACTTTCTTCAAAGGGTTGACATCATTGAAAACCAACCCAATTTTATAGTTACAAACAATATTAACTAATTAATATTTATGTTTAGGATCACATCCCTTAAAAGCATTGGATTTATCATCATAATTAGCTTTTACAATCATGAATACAAAAACATTTCTAGCATTTACATGCCTTTTCATCTAACCCGTGGAAATAAGAGAAACAATTGTCTTCATTGGATGGGCTCTCACAATATACTCAATCCCATATTTTACAATATGATACTTGTTCTATTCTCTATAGAATATAGCTTTCTTGTCATGTAAATAGGGACTTCCCAAAACAATCCCACACATATCAAGTGGTACAACATATAACTCTACCTCATCTATGAAATTAGAGGTAATTTCAAATATGAGCTTACATTGTTTAGACACTTGTAGCTTCACAGCTTCACATACCCATCCTAAAGGATATGGTTTCATATGAGACTTAGTTTCAAGTACCAATGTCTTAACAATTTCTTCAGAAATAGGATTATCTTGTGAACTACTATCAAAGAATGTATCAATATTTGTATGTTTTGAGATAACTCTAATATGACATAACTCACTTTGTTTCCTTTCATCATGCATAGTTTCAGATTTTGAAGAATAAGTACTAGAGATAGAACTAACAAAAAATATATATACCTTGTATTCCCATGGTCGTGATCTTGGTTTCGTCACCTGAATATGATCCATGACCTCGTTGGACTACAACAATGGTCTTCTTATTACCCTTCTTATTCCAATACTTATTTAGTCTCAACTCTGGATGAAGCTTCCAACATATGGACTCATCATGTCCTTTATTTTTGCAATGTGTACATGTAGGATTCTCATCTTCTTTATTCAATGTAGTTTTTCTTTTTTCCTTTCCATTTCCTTTGATCTTTCTTGCAACTAGTTTAATTTGTTTCTTTGGAAAGTTTTCATAATAATTATTTCCCCTTGATTCAATGTGAGTAGCTTGGACACAAAATTCATCAACATTAGTTGGGATAAACATAAGAATAGTATTTCTCAAATAACTATGCAACCCACCAATATATTTCAAAAGAGTTTCTTGTGTATAAAGAGGAATGCCAAATATTAATGCCCCTTTCCTAAACTCTTGAGCATAATCTTGTACATTGTTTCCTCTACCTTGTCTTAGATTCTGCTAATTCATTAACTCTTGTTGCATATATCCTAACGAATACAATTTATTCTTTAATATAGTTGTAAACTCACACCAAGAAGACATCATTTTACCTTTCATATGAACATCTTCTTGAACTTTACTATCCCACCATATCAATTTTTTACCTCCTAGTGAGAGAGTAGCTAGTTGAATCTTGGCTCCTTTGTCCACAATAATTGAAATCATGCAATAGACTTCAATTGTTTTGCTCCAATTATCTATCTTTTCTGCATTAAGTTTTCCATTATACATCAACAAATCAAATTTTACATCCAATTTTAAGAAAGGTAATTTGGAATCAGTATTTTCTAGTTTCCCCTTTTGATATGGAGATGGAAGTGGAGAAGAAGAAGAAGTAGAAGGAGGAGGAGGAGTTTGAGGAGTATCACCACCGCCTTCTTCATTTTTCACTTGAATTGGTACTTCTCCATTCTTTCTTCATTCTCTGTATAAATCTTCCACCAGGGATTTCATGTCTAGAAAATCTTGTCGAAACTTCCTTTCAGAATAAGTGAGGTCTTCTTCCCCTAGAGATACCATTGCTTTACTTTGGATTTCACATCTTGTACCAATATCAATATTGTACTCTTCAAGTGATCATTCTATGAACTTGATATTAGACCTGGTTAGCATTCAACACCAACACCTACAAATCCTTGACCAAGCCTACTATGATACCGACTTGATCTGAAATTAGAGCTTACATTTACTTTGTTATGCTAATTGTAATTTCCCTCAACTTTATTAATTAAATGGAATTAATAACTTTTAATGATCAATTAAATTGATGTAAATGAAGACTAAAACAACAATAAAAGAAGACAAATAATAGAAAGTTGTTAATGGAGTTCACCCCTCATTGGATATGTCTTCGGGTCCACTTCAATAGTGGCACTGATACATTTAAATGATGAGAAAAGTACATCAACATGTCATCTTGACATCAAAAATGATCTTCAACTTGCAAACATTCATCTTCAGAATTCTTCTAGGAAGACAAGAGCACTGCTATAAACTTCCTCTATCTTCTTCCCACAATTAAAAAGGCTATATGGCCTTTATTCCCCAAAAACTAATATAAAATTCGACTTAAAAGTAATTTTGGGCATAACATAACACAAGTCCCAACTCTAGTATAGTGGTAAGGCGTTTGATTTATATAGAAAAGGGTGGGATTCAAATACCCTTGAACATGCTCATTACTTTTTATTAAGGAATATACATTATTTTTCGGGATACCAAATATTTTCAATATAATATATTCATTCGCCACTATATATATATATATATATATATATATATATATATATATATATATATATATATATCCGAGATATTGTATTTTTATAATATATTTATTTGCAAGTACATGCACATTTGACCATATATAACCAAAATTCAAAACAAACCCACCAAAAAACTCTTCCACACTGCCACATAGTACCGACTCTTCCATGTAGTATTTCACCACCACATAGGAGATACGCTGAGTTTCTATGTAGGATTTCAAGAAGATCCACGTGGAAAACTCATTTTGGTCCATGTGATGTCACATGACTACATTACATTCGACCTTTCAATGCCACGCGTCAACTTATAATTGAGCCATGTGTCTGCCTGTCACCATGTCATGTGTCATGTGTTAGCCTCTGGGTGTGCCACATGTCAATCTCTAGTTGTGCCACATGTCAATCTCTAGCCCCTATTTTACCTTCAACTTTTGAAATCCATAATGTTTTCATACAATGTCTATTTGATCCCGTTCAAGTTGTGTTGCAAATCTCTTGATGAGGTCTTTGACATGAATACATTTTCATCATATTTTGAGACAGCCAAATTGGATCGATTGTGGGGATTGTCCTTGATCATTGTTTTCACCTTCTATGGAGAATGTTTGACCCTTGCGTAAGGATGTTGCACTTGGAGGGATGATGTGGCACCTTTCCATGGATGATAACACCCTTTCTGATGGGATGTTTCAATTTGATGATGGGATGTTGCACCTTTTGAAGCTCAGCCACCTTGATGTGAGGTTTGGGGATTCTTGATGATGACATGGAAATTTTGATTAGATGTCACATGTTTTGGAGTACGAGGCACCCCTTCATGGAAACGTTTCACTTTTGAGACTCTTTTATCACTTTTTAGTGATTTGTCCAACTTTTGAGGCCACATTTGTGAGCCCTAGAGAATTTTATTGTGGGATGATTTGACTTTTAAGCTAGTTTACTTCATCTTGGAGACATTTTTTAGAGTATTAGAGACCTATCCACTCTTGTATCATTGAAGTTTATTGTATTTTTACTTATATCTAGGGTTTATAAGAGATAACGGAATTATTTTATGTTTTTAGGGATTCTATTGTGTGAGAAGGGCGTTAGATCTCTCATATAAATAAGAAAATCAATTCTCACTTTGAATCATTTCTAATTGTGGATATTTATCACTAATTGTATACTTATACTTTTTCTCTCTCATGAATAATCCCATGGATCATTAAATAGGGTGATTTTCTTGGGAGTTATGCTTGTGGATCTTTCTACTACTACTTGCGTGACATGGAAATTAGGGTTTTTATGGATTAAAGATGTTTTGAGTAGGTGTCATGTTCTCATATTATGATTATGTTTATGAAATAATTTATATATTGGTGTTGTTTCTCTAGTGTTGTCTCTTCATCCTCTTGGATCATTCTTAAACAAACCCTTCTTGTTAAAATCCTTGGAAGGTTTCTAGTGGAGAAACCTTCCCTTAATTCATCCCTTAATACTTTAAGAGGAATGCATAGGGTTAGTAGTGGACAACCTCTAGGTTGTTAGAATGTGTTAATGATTTCCTAGTGGTATTAGATTACATGGCTATGGAATTTTGTAATGTTATTCTTCAATAATTCTCTAAATTGTAAAAAAGGTTTATCCCACATGCATCATGGGAAATTTTCTCCTTTCACTTTCTCATATATAATAGAGGTGAAGGAGGCCCTTTAGGAGGAATAGTGTGAGACAGAGGGTTTATAGTATTGATATTTAGCATGGACCCTATGGTACCTTAAGCCAAATCATCCATATGGATATGCCCTCTCTTGTAAGATTGGAGTTTTCCTAAAGAATACAAATACTAGATTATGTGGATGTTTCCCCACAATTGGGTTTTACCATGTAAATCTGTTGGACACAGTGGTATAATGTTTTCATTTATGTCAATCATTTAAAGATATTACAATATAACATAATGGATAAATAACGTTAATCGAAGCTCATAAGAGATGGCGCATTTGAAATAACACAAGATCTAGAGTTGTGCGAGTGAATAAATCCTTTTGTAAAGGATTGAGTTACATGGGTCATTCATTCTTAGTTTGTGGAAATCCAGGACTATAAGATCGAGGTGGAACTAGAGGTTGGGAGAAATCAAATGCCAACCGTTAGATCAGGAAGGATCTTTGGGTGAGCTCTCAACTGTTGGATCAAGCAGTGGATAAAGAACTTTGACACTTTTCCACTTCACCACTTCCACGATTACTTGAGACAAGGAAGAATCCATGAAATCCCTGAAGTAAATAAATCCCGTCAACCATCGGATCAAAGGAAGGTCAGGGAAATCCCGTCAATTGTTGATCAAGCGTAGTGGAAGGATAGGATAAACTGGGATGAAGGAATGAAGTCCTAGAGTAAACAAAGGTCATCAGATCAAGACAAGGAAATATATACGGTGGTAGATATATTTGGTTCTTCGGCAATAAATGGATGTATAAAGGAGCCACAATATCTCGAAGTCCCAGAATCACCAAAATCCCACTAGTCGTCCGATCAAGAATGAGCTTCAGATAATGAATATTCCCCTGGATCGTTCGATCATGTAAGGGAAGTAATAGTCAACCCAATGTTGACCAATATAGGATTATGAGGAGTCCCAAACAACTAAAACTCCCAAAGCCATGAAGTATTGAAGCCACAAAGTGCAAATCCATGATCCAGGAGGGATACATGTGGCAGAAGACAAAGATGACATGTGGCCCAATCAACTAGTGACAAGTGTCAAGGTATAGTTGACACAATGGGTATACGAAAGTCATGAATTAAGGTGACAAGTGGTAGCCACTCATCCATTTCCATGTCAACAGTGACATAAAAAAGGAATGAAACTACAGGATTATAGCCTCTGGGGATGTTCAGCTTCTCCTAATAGAAAAAATACTTGAAGTGTCGAAGGAGGAAGTAATGAATTAACGTTTGGTCATTGATTTAAGATCCTCAAGAATATTTCTCGACCATTCGATTGAGTACAATGGAAGGATAGCATAAGGATTACTAAAAATTGACATCAATTGGTTTCCCATTCTTGATTACCACTTTGGTAGGTCAAACTTTGGAAGAATTGTCCTACTCTAGAATTCTAGTAACCTAGAGTCCCAGAGTCATGAATTTTCGAAGTCTTGGAGTGAACGATAACCATTCATATCAACTCTTGATTAATTCATGATCGTCGATTTTTTCTTATCCTCTAGATAAGAAGTAATCATCCATTCAACAAGATATTAACTCCACACCGTCAAATCAAGATCAAAGAGAAAGAGATCAATGGATAAGATCTCATCACAGTGAAAATTGTGAAAGGATTAGACCAGACAGTTGATCTGAGAACTTTGGGAGTAATGATAGACATTGGATTAGCCATCATGAGATGCAACCACTCCATAAGGTAACACTCTAGAATATATCTCTTTGGCGATAATAAAAGTTTGGTAAAAGAGAAAAAGTTCTGAAGGGTCGAAGCCTAGATGACAAAGTTATGTCGTAGGTCATGTGAGTGCTCAAGGTAACAAAGGTGCAACACCAATGCTAAGGAAAATACTTAGCAGGTAAGCTTGTGGTTTGAGCTCGAGGTCACAAAGAAAATAATGGTTTCAAGGAAGCACCTTTCTGCAGATATTCAAATCCAGAATAAGAAAATAATCAGTGAAGGATTAAAATGTTGAACAATTTGGAAGGGATTTGAAGTCGTTAAACTATTAATAATAATAATAGAAGTTATTATTGTTAATTTAAATGAATAGCTGCAATGGTTCAAACAAAGAGACACAATACTTTAAATCTCACACCAATTGGGAGACTATATAAGCAAGAAAGAAATGTGAAAAATAAGTGTCTCTACAGTCCAGATCAGAAGATCAAAAGCAGAAGCAAAGTCGAAGAAGGAAACTTGAACATACTTATGTAGTAAGGGTGGAAGGGAGGAGCAATGAATAATTCATATCCTTTACTAAGTAAAGTGTGAAAACAAGGGATTTGGTGCTTCTTAGGGTTGGTACCCTAAAAATAAGGGAGTTGGTGCTTCCTAGGGTTGGTGCCCTAAAATAAGGGAGTTGGTGCTTCCTAGGGTTGGTGCCCTAAAAATAAGGGATTCGGTGCTTCCTAGGGTTGGTGATTTCTAGGGTCGGTTCAAACAAGGGAGTTTGTGCTTCCTAGGGCTGGTTCCCTGAAGAAGGGGATTTGTGTCTCCAAGATTTAATGCTCTAAAGAGGATTGGTGTCCTTCACTATCACATATTATTATTTATAAACTTTGTAATTCTTGATTTATATAATTGATGTTTTAAATACAAGTCCATTGATGATATATTGTGATAATTAAAATAACAAATTAATTATTAATTTTGTAAAAAGGTAATACCGATTCACCCCCCTCTCTCTCTCTGTATTTCCAACAATTGGTATAAGATCCAATGCCTTCAACACAGTCTAACCATCGGAAGGTAGATCTTGAAAGAAATGGATTAGAACGAGGGAATGTATTCCAATAAAGTACCATTGTTTAAAGGAGATGATTATGCTCTCTATAAAATAACAATGAAAAGATACCTATTGGCTCTTGGTTTTGATGTTTGGAAATCTATATAATATGGTTAAACTACACCAGCTACTCCACCCACATATACTGCAGGATAGAAGATTCACAATGACAACTTAAGAGAAGTCAATGTCATTCTAGGAGGATTAACAAATCCTATATTTGTGAAGGTAATGCATTGTAAGTAAGCTAAGGATATCTGGGAAAAAATGGAGGTTATATATGAAGGAGATAGAAAAGTCAAGGAAGCCAAACTAGAAACCTACAGAGCTCATTTTGAAAATTTGAAGATGAAATAAGAATAGAACATTGTTGAATACCTTCATAGAGTAGATGAGTTAGTTAATTCAATCAGAGCATCAAGAGAAGAACTCTCAGAAAAATCTATTGTACACAATATCTTAAGGTCCTTACCTATGAGGTATGATGCCAATATTTCCACAATTGAAGATAGACTAGAACTTGAAAAACTCACTATAGATGAGCTCCATGGAATTTTTACTACATATGATATGAGGACAAGGAAGGAAAAACCATCAAAAGGAGAAACAACCTTAATGCATCTAAAACAAAGAAGAAGAAAAAAAAAATACCAATAAAGATTTATCATATATATTTGATGAAGAAGTTGCCAACTTCATGAAGAAACTCAAGAGAGGGACTGGGAAATACAAAGGAAATTTTCCTCTAATATGTTTCAACTGTGGAAAAATTGGACACTTTTACAATAAATGGCCCTATCCCAAGCAAGAATAAAGTGATGATGAAAGAAATTTCAAATATCAGAAGAAGAAAAAAAACAAAGATAATAGGATGTTCTACAAGTAGAAGAAAACTTTATTTACCCAAGAAGACAATAGCTCATCTGAAGAAAGTGAAGAAGAGGAGACAAATATTCTATTTATGGGAATGAAAACTCAAGATGATAATCATTAAGAATATGAAGAAGAAGTGAACCTTGAGGAAGAATTTATCTGTGCAATTGAAGAACTAAGAAAATCTAAAAAACAAAACAAGTTACTAAGGGAACAACTTCTATAGTTTGAAGAAACTATCAAATCAAGAGAAAAAGAGGTTTCCAAAATCATTAGTGACTTAGAACAACCGATTATTGAATTAAATAGCCAAATCCAATAAACCAAAATAAAAGAATAAATATTGAATAAATAACTCAATGAAAAAAAAAAAACATGTAAGATATTGGATGATGATATAATTCAACTAAAAGGGAAATTAGAAAAAGGAGACATTCAGTCTAAGTTTGAAAACAACTCAAAAATCATGAACAACATTCATAGCAATCAAATATCATCAACTGATAAGACATGACTGGGATATGATCCCTCTATAGAACAAAATAATGACAAACATCCAATCAGTTATGCAGATGCTCTTAAAACTCCATAAGAAGAGAATAAAATAAGACAAGGATAATACCATTGAAAATTGTCCCAAATAAACAACAATTTGCACTCCCTACTAAATAAAAAGATGAAAAGAAGAATTTAACATCATCAGAAGGAATCCTTCTAACATAAATCAATATATCTTCCTTGGATATTGCTATTCCTGCAATAATTTTGGACATAAACCAATACATTGCAAATCTTATAAAAAATACAATCCAAGAAATGTTCAAAGATATGAAAATGATAAGAATAATGTAGAAAGAAAAAATTATAATTCCTTCTCTCCCTTATAGGACTACAACATTGAATGTTACAAATGCAACAACTATGGTCATGAAGCTAGTGAACGTGGATTGTCAAAGTATGACAAAAAATCAAACATTCCCAACAATCAAAAGGTATGGAAGAAAAAGAAAACTGAGTATAAAGTTGTCGTGTATGCAAAAAACCAAGGATCTCAGTGGTATATATATAGTGGATGTTATAAGCACATGAATGGATATCAAAGAAAATTTTTCAAGTTAAATAAGAAAGAGAAAGGAAAAGCAACCTTTGGAGATAACGTGTCAACCAAGATACTTAGAAAAGGAACTGTTAGCCTAGAGAATAACAAGACCAAAGTAGAAAATGTACTTCTGGTAGAAAATATCAAGCCTAATCTCCTATGTGTAAGTCAGACATGTGATCAGGGTCACATACTTACCTTTGATTCTAAAAAATGTCAAATCAGAAGAAAAGATACCAGAAAGATAGTAGCAGTTGCACCAAGAACATCTAGCAATGTGTACATCCTTGATATGAATGAAGAAGAAAAATGTTTTTTAAGTCAAGAAGATGAAAGATGGCTATGGCATAGAAGGTTGGGACATTTAATATTTGAACACTTAATCAAATCCAATAAGAAGGAGGTAGTAAGGGATCTGCCAAAAGTTATTAATCCTTCATACTCTATTTGTAAACATTGTCAAATAGGGAAGCAAACAAGATCCAGTTTCAAAACAAAAGAGCATTCAACAAAAAACCCATTGGAACTTATTCAAACAGATCTATGTGGACCTACCAGAACTAAAATTATTTATGGATAACATTATTTTATGTTGATCATTAATGATTACATAATAATTACCTGGGTATACTTTCTAAGAGAAAAATCAGAAGCCTCTGATAAGTTTAAAACATACAAAGTACTTATAGAGAATGAAACAGATCTAAAAATTAAATGTCTGAAATCGGACAATGAAGGAGAATTCACCTCTACACAGTTCATTAAATTTTGTGAAAATCATGGTATCAAAAGACAATTTTCATCTCCCAGGACTCCTCAACTGAATGGAGTGGTGGAAAGGTAAAACAAAATAGTCCAAGAAGCTACAAGAACCATGTTAAATGAAACAAGGCTTCCCCACAAATTTTGGAGAGATGAAATCTACACAATAGTGCACATACTTAATCGAGCTCAATTGAGACCCAACCATGACAAAAATCCTTATGAGATATGGTTTGGTAGGCCAACATATGTAAATCACTTTATAGTTTTTGGAAGTAAATGTTACATTAAGAATGGTGAAGATAATTTAGGAAAGTTTGATCCAATATATGATGAAGTAATATTTTTAGGTTATTCACATAATAAGAAAGCATACAGATGTTATAATCTTAAACTACTCAAGATAGTGGAAAGCGCAAATGTAAAGATAGATGATATAAAACTAAAGAAGAGAATATCCCAATTCATATCTCAGCAAGAAGATGATGATAAAGAAACAAAGGAAAATGAACCCTATACTGGTGAACAAGACAATGAAGAAACACCCTTTCCAAAATATCCATCGAAAAGAGTTCAAAAGAACCATCCTGAGAGTTAGATCATTGGAGACAAAAATGTAGGAGTGGAAACAAGAAGGAAACTCACATTTTACTCAGAACATGAAATGTTGTCTGTGACAGAACCTAAATCATTTAAAGAAGCCAACAAAAGCAAATATTGGACAAAGGAAATGAATGAAGAACTTGACCAGATAGAGAGGAATCATACCTGGGAATTACTTCCAAGAACTAAGGACAAGAATGTCGTAGGAACTAAGTGGATCTTCAAGAACAAACTAAATGAAAATGGGGAGATTATAAAGAACAAATCCAGATTAGTCTTCAAAGGGTATGCTCAAGTAGAAGGTATTGATTTTGAAGAGACTTTTTCTCCAGTAGAAAGACTAGAAGTCATCAGAATGTTCCTGGCATTTGCATGCTTCAAAAATTTCAATATTTATTATATGGATGTCAAGTCATCATTTCTGAATGGAACTCTAGAAGAAGAAGTCTATTTTTAACAAGAAGAAGGATTCATGCTAACAAAAAATCAAGACTATGTGTGCAAGATAAAGAAAGCTATGTATGGTCTTAAGAAATCCCCAAGAGCATGATTTTCAAGGCTAGATCAATACCTACAGAAACAAGGATATAAGAGAGGGATTACTGACATAAACTTATATATCAAAATTAAAAATCAAAATATGATTGTTGTAGTAGTATATGTCAATGATATCATAATTAGGAGTAATATTTCTATAATGAGAAGAAAATTTGCAACTGAAATGCAAGAAGAGTTTGAAATGTCTATGCTGGGAAAACTGTATTTATTCTTAGGTTTACAAGTCACTCAATAAGAAAAAGGAATATTTATTTCCCAAACCAAATATATCAAGGAAATGTTGAATAAATTCAAAATGGAAGATAGTAAACGTGTAAGTACTCCCATGGTCATTGGATGTAAACTAAGCCTAGATGATGACTCACCAAAAGTGGATCAAACTATGTATAGATCAATGATTGGATGTTTTCTCTATTCAACAACAACTAGACCTGGCATCATGCAGGTTGTAGGACTAGTGGGAATATTTCAATATGCACCTAGGGAAATAATCTAAAAGAAGTAAAAATATTATTCATATATATTAAAGGGACCTTAGAATTTGGATTATGGTATCCAAAAAATAAATACTTTACATTAAATGCATACACTAATGTAGATTGGGCTGGTAGCATAGATGACGGGAAAAGCACTAGAGAAGGAGAATTTTTTCTAGGAAAATGTCTGGTAGCATGGCTAAGTAAGAAACAAACACCTGCATCACTATCCACAATAGAGGCATAATACATTTTCGTTTCATCCTGTTGCACACAATTCCTTTGGATGAAGAAAACATTATAATATTTACAAATAATATATGATGATCCCATTACTATTAATTGTGATAAAACTAGTTCCATAAGTATCTCTAAAAATCCAGTAATGCATTCTAAAAGCAAACACATCCCAATAAAATACCATTTCTTAAGATATCAGGTTACTCAAAGAGTGGTTAAAGTAGTGTATGTCGACACCAAAGAACAAGTTGTATACATATTCATAAAACCTTTTCCCGGGAGTACCTTTGTAAATATTCGACATAAATTAGGATCATAAAACCATAGGATCAAGAAGGATCTTTAGGTGATATCTCAATCACTGTATCAAGTAGTGGATAAATAACTTCGACACTTTGACACTTCACCACTTCGGTGATTACAAGAGACAAGGAAGAATCCATGAAATCCTTGAAGTAACGAACTCCCTTCGACTGTCGAATCAGAGGAAGACCATGGAAATACCATCAATCATTGATCAAGTGTAGTGGAAGGATAGGATAAATGGGGCCAAAGGCACGAAGTCCCAAAGTAAAAAAAGGTCATAGGATTAATGTTAGGGTCCTAACCCGCACATAGGTAGAACAATATATTCGGATGTAATAAAGGTCAATATTAATAAGGCCTTACAATAAAATAGAATAAGTCGAATGTAAGAAGACCTAATAGAAACTTCTGCTTCTAGAAGGATCTTCCTCTAAATGCTTCTTTTGATAGACATATTTAGTATAAATAGGAGTTGAGGGTATGAGAACCCTAGGTTGGATATTATTGTGATAGAGCTCTTCTCAATTGGAGGTTGCCCCCTCGAAGAGGCCCATGAACATTTATTTCAAAATCAAAGTGTTATTTCTGTTGTTATTCTTATATCATTTCAGTGCTATTGTGGTGATTGTTCTGGTTATATTGTTGTTATTCTGCCATTTCTAGCATTTTATTTATGTTCTGCATACTTTTTATATCTGGTATATTACAAGTGGTATCAGAGTACTTTCCTTGGCAGAAATTATTGGTAAATTTTTTTTCAGGGTAGAGACGTATTCAAGCATCTTTAAGCCACAAAGATCTTTCGTTACGCACATAAACCCACGGTTGAGGGATTCATACATGCAGAAAATACAAGTGGTTCTTAAGAACACATCTTTTGGCCACCCTTGTAACCCCTGTTGGTACCCCTTCGAGTGGTAGTGCATCAGAAAACACCTGTGTATGGATCGACCTAGATTTCCTGAGGCCCTCTTCAGATAAATCGATCAACCACCTCACTTCTATAGTGCCACCGAGAAAATAACTCGGGAAGATACTCTCTAGTACCTGGGTAGTCAAGTAGTATGGCTAAGGGTATGGTCTATCCTCCTTAGTTAGTGCCTTGATATATTGGACCGAGTACTACTGTTGGACCTCATACGTATATCAGAGAGATATAGCATAGGGCAAACCTTTATCTGTATAACCCTTGAATACCTAACCCTTGAGGACAACAACATAAACAAATCAAAACAGACAAGATCTATTGTCGTGCAACTGTGTTCGGGTTGCCAAGTAACTACACATTTCTTCCTGGTTAAGAATTTGGGCATTTCATCACTAAAATATTCTTCACACTGGAGTATAACTCCGCAGGTGTAAAAAAAAAACAATTTAGAAATTTTTTCACCATTATTTGAGACCTATTCCATTGGATTCATCTCTTCACCCTTATCACATTCATACATATCATTTTTCGGAAAAAAAATTGACCCCACCCGCCCCTTTTCGGTTCCTTCATCCTCATGGCCCATACCCGTAGACAAGACTTTGAAAATCGCTTCAATACCTTGCAATCCATTCTCACCGAGACCCAACAAGAAGTGAAACAACTCAGTGCCAATGTTGTCGCCATCAATACAACCATGTATTCCTCAATGGAGGAAATCAAACAAGACCTAACCACCCAGCTTGAATCTATCTTTTCTTTCCTCTACACCAAGCTTCATATCCCTACAGATAACCCTTCCTTTGACTCACCCCCACACACTGAAGGTGAACATTCTTCTCATTCCCATAACTTTCAACACCATCACTTTCAACATGACCTACTCCTTCTGCGGGTGGATGTGACCAAATTTGATAGCTTGAACCCCACTGGTTGGGTAACCCAAATGGAACATTATTTCTCTTTATACAACATTACAGATGACTTGGAAAAACTCTGGTATGGTGTTCTCCATCTTGATCAAGAACGTTGGCAATGGTGGCAATGGAGAAAAACTTCCCATCAAGGGTATATTGCTTGGACACACTTTGTGGCAAATCTTTATGAATGCTTTAACATGGACACCAACCATTTGGGCCATTTGAAAAAGTTGAAATAATCAAGAATAGTGGAATACTTTATAGCTACCTTTGAGCGCCTGGATTTTCGGACAGAGGGCATGTCTGATGTCTTTTTCTGAGAGTGTTTTATCAGTGGCCTCAAGGATGAGATTCGGGCCCATGTCCTCATGGCTCAGCCTCATAGTTGGGTGGAGGCTACTAAAAGAGATAAAGAAGCACAACAGGTTGTATCTTCTCAAAACTAAAAACCCTCCTTTATCCCTCGCCCTAAACCAGTAAATCCCACTACTCCCTCCGCTCCACTAAAGATCCAAAAGTTGACCAGGGTTGAAATGGTTGAACGCCAACTCAAAGGCCTTTGTTATAATTGTGATGACAAAAATTTCCTGGGCCACAAGTGTAAGGAACAAAATCATTTTATGGCCATCTCTAAGGATATTTCAGAAGAGGATGTTGAAACTCCCCTTGTGTTTGAGTCACCTGAAACCACCAACATAACCCCTCCCTCAGACCCTCCCGAAGTAGAACTGATCATTTCCCT
>ML793637.1:412234-438747 GCA_009831015.1 Picea engelmannii | reverse complement strand
CATGCCACGAGCCCCCCTGCGTCATCTCTAAGTTGTATGGTCATCTTTAATCCGTACTAGCATGACATATCTAACATGATTTCAATACATCATATCTAAGTTGTACTCACATGATGCAACTCACCATCATCGTCTCTAAGTTGTACTAGCATCACATATCTAGAATGATGTCAATACATAATATCTAATATGTATGCCACCTATAAGTTGTACTAGCACGATGCTCCTCAGGTCATTGTATCAACAACTCCAACCATCTATATCATATCTGAGCTATACTAGCATGATCATATCTAGCATGATGCAAGAATCATCTCTAAGCTATATGACCATCTCTAAGCTATACTAGCATGATATAGATCTGCAACTCACTGACAATCCATGATGCCATATATCAGCGCTCCCTCCAAATGGAGGAATTCATCTCCTCCCTTTCAACCAAGGGAGAAATATCCATGAGCCCCAACTTGTCCCTCAAGTATGAAAAATTTATCTTGGACAAAGGTTTCATCAAAATATCTCCAGTCTTCTCATCAATGGAGATATACTGGAGAACCATTTCTCCCCTATGGAATTTATCACGAAGAAAATAGTACTTGATCTCAATGTGCTTCGACCTATCATGGAACACTGGGTTCTCCAGATCTTCACATATCTCTGGTTATCACAATATATCACGGTCGAATCCAACACCTAATCAAATAGTCCAAAAACCATCTTACAAAGCCACAATGATTTCATACAAACATCACAAGATGCAATATACTCTGCTTCTGTAGTGTTGAGTGAAACAAACTTCTGTTTTCTACTAGCCCATGATATCATAGTAGATCCCAAGCTGAAACATATACCATAAGTGCTCTTTCTGTCATCTGCACTCCCTGCTCAATCTGAATCAGTAAATCCATGCAACTGTACATCACTGTTTGAGGAATATCTCAAATCATAGTTTATCATCCCACGAAGGTATCTCAAAATATGCTTTGTTGCTATCCAATGCTCTTGTGTAGGTTCCACCTGAAACTGGCTCAACATTTTCACAACAAAGAAAATGTCCAACCTAATATTCACTAAATACATCAAGGAGACAATCAACTGCTGGTATAGGGACGAGTCCACAGGATCATAATTAGAGTCTCTCAGCTTCCTCAAATCTCACCATGGGATTTTCCATGGATTTTCCATCCATCATCCCAAACTTCTGAAGGATCTTTACAACATGCTTCCCTTGTCCTAGGAAAACTTCACCATGCTTCTGCCATACTTCTAATCCCAAGAAGTAGTGCATGAGACCAAGATCCTTCATATCAAATTCATAAGCTAGCTCCCTCTTACACTGAATAATGAAAGTCTCTACACCAAGATCTTGGATCTTGCTTGAGTCCACACAAGGCCTTCTTCAATCTTCATACATGGGTTTCTCTTGGGTGTACCTCAAAACCTTGATGTTTCTCTATATATACCTCTTCCTCAATTACTCCACTGAGAGAGGTAGTCTTTACATCCATATGATGTAAAATCCAACCCATGGATGCTGCAAGAGATATGATGGCTCTAATAGAGGTATATATCGAAACTAGAGAAAACATCTCATTATAGTCTTATCCCTCCTGTTGGGAGAAACCTCTTGCCACAAAGCTCACCTTGTATTTATCGATACTCCCATAAATCCACTTTGGAGTGGATACAGATTTTCCTTCAGGTCTCGACACAATTTCCCATACATAATTTTTCATGATGGATTGGCATTCTTCCATCATAGCTTCCTTTCATTCTTTTTGGTACACCATTCTGTTGAGGATTGTAGGAAATAGTGAGGTCGCTCCTAATCTCGTCCTCTATGTAGAATGTATTGAGATCATCCATTTAGTGAGAAGGTTGACATGCATCTGAGTGAAGGATGTCCAAAAATTCTTTTTTTTTTCCATGCTTCCTTTATAATTGATACTTGGTGAGACCATCTTCTTCACCACTGATGAATTCATTTGCTCCATGATTGCAACTGTCACTGTAGATCCGTCCTAGAACTATCACCTATGGATTTTTTGGAAAAAGAACAATAACAAAAGAAAATAGCAGACAAAATTCTTCAACACTCTTCTAGTGTTGTGATCAATCATTATTCCATAGTAACTTATTTGGAACAAACAAATACATCCTCATGGTAGCCTCCATGAAATCTTGTAAGATAACCTACCCGAGACAAGAACAATAAAAGTATTTCCAGTATAATAGCATTTTCATTAGAGCATATATATGGTAACCAGAATGAATAAATTTTTTATGGTGATCATCATAGTATGACCAAGATGACCTGCTCGAGAGAAAAACAAGAAATATCTCTCTAGAGGAGATGTTAGTTCATTTTGCAAACAAGTACAATACGCATATATATCAATAGCATTCACATGACATCAAGTATTCATTACATATAGAAGTAATCAAACATTTCAAATACTACTTTAATCACTTTAGGTACTCTTTAATCAAGTATTCACTTTAGGTTCTCTAACAAATGGGTTAGGGTTTGTTTCCGTTGCAAAACCTGACTGCAACTGCAACTAGTGCTACAACGAGCTTGACAATGAACTTCTCAATCTACCTTCCAGTGGTTAGACCTTCTGAAGATAGTGTGGGCCCATAAGGTGTTAAAATATTAATGTGATCGTTTTACCATAGACAATATCACCATATTTTCACCCAACCATAGGCATGCAACCACCATTGAGCACCTTTAACCTTTGACAAAATTATTCTGGAAATCCATATTAGAACCAACATATAAACCCTAGTTTCTAACTGTAACAACAACTCAAGACAAGTAGAGCGATCCTTCTCCAATGGTAGTTCACAAGAGAGAGAGTCTCCATATCCACAGAACAAGTACCATACACAACTGCAACAACTGTAGCTACACTACTCTCTCAAAATTGCGCCATACTTAGCAAGAATATCACCAAGAGTATCACCAAGAATATCACCAAGAGAATCACCAAGAACATCACTTGATAGCACTAGAGATATACCAAGACCAAGAGATGACCATATTCCCTTATTCGTCCTTGCAACTGCAGTTGCAACTGCAACTGCATCTCTCCACAAGACTTGTACTTTGACTGGGTGTACAAATGAGCTAAACTGTCCTTTATTTATATTAATCTATCCAATGAATTTTTTGGATAGGCCAACCTGACTTTCTAGTAATTATATTTTAATATTATCTTTTTCCTATGGATCCGAATTGTCTTTCTGGAAGACAATATTCTATATTATTTATTCTTCTAGGCCGACTTGTCTTCTAGGGTTTTCACACATCTTTTTTGCTTCCAAAATATTCCATTCTAGCCAAAGGTTACACGTGGAGGTTAATACCTCTGACAACTACTGTAACATCAACAATGTGGTCTCAAAATTTGTGATTGTCTAGGGATTCACAATTTAACATCCCCCCCCCCGCCCCTCAATCACAAGTATAAATAATTGTACCAATAATAAAACAATAATTGGTACCATCTTCAATCTAAAATTGCTAAACTGAGCTTTGATGAAGATATGCCTATAAAATTTCCAATATCTGAATAGTTCATCTGGAAGTGAACAACTACCATGTCTGGACATTCCCATTCTTTTGATTTGAGGAGACAAATTGCTATGTTGCAATTCCCAAATGTTGATTGATTGTGATAGGAATTTGAATCTTGAAGCCTAACTATCATCATTGATATCTGATATTAGCATAACATGACAAGAATTTAAAGAAAAGGCCTTAAGCCATTCTATTGCTCTTTGTATTGATATGATGATATGGATTTATAGTACATAGATTGGACCACTTCTAGATATAGATATAGATCTCACTGAAAAATCATCAGTGGATAATGACAACACCTCATCAAAAGATAAGGTTTACAACTCATATCATGTGGTCTCATAATTTGTGTGATTTTCTAAGGAGTCATGGGTCTAACTGATCCAGGTGGATATTGGTGGCCACCCACCTATTCCAACTGACTCCTATTATTAGTTTTTAGTTCAACACGTTCCTCTATAATTCTTTATAATTGTGGGTTCTACACTTCTAGGGTTGTCTAAATCCCTACACATCTTTGAGGTGGAGAGTGGTGGCTGTCCACCTAATCCAATTGGCTTATTTTGGAAGTTTTCATGTTAGCACATCTTCTGTACTTCCAAGGCCATTTTGGGGACCTAAACAATGTATTTTTGGCGTGCCACAGTCAAACTGTAGATGAATTTAGAGTTTGATGACATAATTCATATTTCTCAAAAATACCTTTCCAACAGGCTATCACGTGCCTAAAATGGGGCCCACGTGACTTTTGGCATTTCATCTCCTATGGTTAGGTTTTTGGATGTCTATGTTTTTGGCATTCATGTTTATCATAAAAAGGATTTCAGAGCCTCATTATAATGATCTTCTTGCAAATGAGTGTAGCTGTCACATCTCTTCTCAGAGATAAAGCTGACACCATTCTAGCGAGTCTTGCACTATGTATTTTTTAGAGTCTCTTTACAATTCTTTCATTAATAGAAATCAAGTATTGTTGTATTTCTTTGTTTCTAGAAAATTTCATGAGTATTTCATTGTACTTTCTCTGCTTTCATTTCGTTCTGAAAATAATCTGGATCAGTGGTATCAGAGCTAGCTGCTCTTGATCGTTTTTCAGCGTACGTCCCTGACGAGGTCCAAGTATAGCCAATTGGGTCTCAAGCTTGTCTCTCTTGAGGAAAATCTCTCTCGCACGCCCAAGAAACCCTCGATGGCGGAAAAAAAGAAAAATGGCGGAGAAAAATATTCTATTAGCCTGTTTCTTGAGCAATCGCTCGCGCGATAAAGGGATGAAATGATGGAGAATTTTGCACACATCCTTCAATGCCTACTGATAGCAACATGCACATCTTCATCAAGAAACCATTTTGGAGGAACCTCTCCCTTCAAGGTACAAGTTAATTTTGATATTCCCATATTTGAAGGTCAGATAGATGTGGATGCCCTAGAAAAATGGTTAAATCTATTAGAAGATTATTTCTCTATTCAAAAATTTTTCGACAGGCGAAATATCACCTTCACGCTCCTCAAGGCTCTCCCCTATGTCAAACATTGGTGGGAAGCTTACTGGGAGAAAAGTTTCACAGAGGAATCTGGAATATATGGGGCTGAGCCCACTTGGGATTTTTTTGTGGATGCGGTTAATGACCAGTACTATCTTGTTGATAACTATGAAGACTAGTAGATGAGATGGACCACACTGCAGCAAGAGAATAACCAAACAGTGCCGGAGTTCACAAATAATTCCATACCTTATGCACCAAGCTAGGTATCAAAGGCTCTGAGTGACATCTGGTTCTGAAATACCATGGGGTTCTACACAGGTACATACAAACCGAAATGGATTTCCTAAACATCTCATCATTGGAAGCTACCTATTGATATGTTGTCAATATCGAGAAAAAATTTGGGCACCAAAACAAATGGGAATTCGGGTCTGCAAATCTGCAACAACCAAATCATGGTAAATATGACCCTAACCAACAACATCAGGACAACCAGTCCAAGACACGGGACAAGAAAGGTAAAGGAAATATGAACAATGACACTAGAAAGTGGTGTGAATTCCACAAAATCCCCTGACACAACACCAATGAATGTCGCTTGAAACAATCATTGGTGGTCGAGGTCAAAGACATGGAGCCGAACCCTGATTCAGAATCCGATCCATAAAATATTGAGACTAGACATATCATTGATGCATACCCCACTGCTACTGTCGTGACCACAACAATTCAACCATCAACCATGTGATCGATTATGTTTTGTTTTTAATCAATGTCCACTCAAGTGTTTTAACTCTATTTTTCAATTCCTTGATTTCCTAAGAGGTGTTTTGTAAATGCTTTCCTCCTTTTCCCATTTATTATTATTATCTCCTTCACTTGTCAAGCTTGCTTGTACTCACTCACTTGCACTTGTTCTCTTGCACTTGTTTATTTGAAAAACACACTCACTTGAATTTTATGTCACCTTTGGGTGTCATGTACTATTGATCATGCACCTCAACTTGTCATTACAATGTATTGACTCACTTGACTTCCTTATTCAAATTTCATGCATGTATTGATGATGAAATTCACAATCGACTTTTACTTGAAAAGGCTTGACACTTTTCCCTTTGTACAATTCAATGTGCAAATTCAATGATTTATCCTTCAAATTTTACAATGTAATGAGAAATTTAACAATTTAAAAGACTAGAGGAACAAATCATAATTTTCTCTCTCATTATATGCTTTAATTCCTATTTGCAATCATCATTATCCTTCATGAACGCATCAGCATTGTGTGTTTGATTTTGTTTTCTGATATTAAATATGTGTCACACTAGAAAACATAAGCATCAAAGGAAATATGCACAATCACACATAAGTACAAGTGTCCTTAGATCTCCTTATTCCATTTGAGTATATATATATATATATATATATTTGTTAAAAGATATCCTTCTCGTGAACACAAAAAATGAGAAATTTTCAATGTGCTTTTGTTGGGTGCAGGATTATTTTGAGGAAATACCCAATTTTGGTAAGGTACGACCCAATTTTGGAGAAGAACAACTGACAGGAAAAGAAACATGTGTGAGGGAAAGCCGCATGCAAAGGAGGAAAGCATGAAAGGTGCAAAAGAAAAAAAACCTAACCATGTTAGGGTTATGGTTTTGGAAAAATATTATAACGACTAATAAGACTGTAAAATAATATAAATAATCACCTAGGAGGTCTAGGTCGGAGCCTCGAGTGGTTGTTGTTGGATCGAAGGGTGTTCCAAGTTAATTCCAAATTGTAAGAAACTGGTGTGATATACATTTTTGTAAGCTGTTGAGATGTAGAAAAGTCAGGTATCTAGATCTTGAGGGTTAGATCATAGAATGAGGAGCCTGGTGTGATCTAGTCCACCTCACAGAGGTTGTGGAACCTATTTCATAATTGTATGATCGGAACTGTAGTGCGCACAATGCCATCTATTGCAGAAACATAATAAACAGCCTAAGAAGCTAGATCTTTGTGGGTGTAGCCTAAGAGGGGGTGAACCATAGTAAAACCTTTGTATTGTTTGATGAGTGAATGGATGTTTTCTTTCTGTTAATGGTTGATCATCTTTCTTAGCTGCTAATGATTGATTTACACATAATTGGTTATCCAGATCTATTATAATGCATGTATAATATTACATATGAGTGGATCTTAATAATAATAGATCGAGTAATTAGTTTAAGGCCTGAAGAAGATCAATTACAATCCTAGATCCCTGCTCTTTCCTAGACTACAAGAACCTAAGCATTGCAGTAACCCATAGAAATATCTTGGGTGAGACTATGCAGTACATTCTGTGTGCTATGTTGCCTTCTGGTTTACCAGGAGGGTCGATAGTTTTAGAGGGTTTTGTTGGAAAATCGTTCAGATCTAAAATCAGGTCATCCCAAGAAGTAGTTAGAGAGATTAATACCCAACAAATGGTTCCGTTTATGGGAACAATGCGAATCAGTCAAAGCCCATTCAGAAAAAAATGAGCAGTACCCACAATGACACCACCGAAGATTGGCGCACCAAGACAAACAACGAGGAAAACCCATAGCAGTGTGAGAATTCCACATGAAACCACAGAGGTTGAACATGAAACCACACAGAGAGAGGGATTTGTCGATGTTGATGCAATCCCCTCGCCATGCGTCGAACCAACAAACCCCACATCGATGGAGGAATAATCCCAAGCTCCAACAATGACTGCCATGGAAATCGATTCAAACGATAATGTGGATGGATGAAAAAAAAACGACGCAAACAACCTACAACAGCCTACAAGATTTGAAGAAGCTCCAAGAACAAATGATGAAGCCAACAAGAACACAGAGGCTGGTGTGCCAAGACCAAAACTTGAAGCAAGGTCCGTGCAATAGCATAAAGGGATAGTTGAATACATAACCGAGCAACCAGATACAGGTGCAGAGCATAGGCAAGGGGAGGTTGGGACCTATAGCACACCAGTCAGAAGAAAGGGAAAACATCCCATGGTGCAACCCCCACACAAGCAACCCGACACAACAATTCTACTACTGTGCATTCTAGAGGGAGTGAAAACCACACCAACACTTTTGGGTTGCGTGGAAAATATGAAATATTCATACCACAATGTGACTGACAATGGAAAATTCTTAGAATTTGTGCAGCAGGTATACATGGACAACATAGGCACATGACCCTTTGGCAACCCAATACTACAACCAAAAAAATGGGTAGTCGACCTGGCCAACACAGGTATCTTCAACCTAGTGTAAATTCCCCATTTTGGCAGGGGGAAGAAGATAAATAACTACGTCAAGCAGATAATGGAGTTCCTCCATGGAGGATTCTTATGGATGGAGGAACCCGTCTCAATCGATGTTGAGTTGATTTCATTCATCAAAGGTCTTTCCTCCATGGGAAAGAGTCCCACGTAGTACCTGGAGGAAAAAACAAAAGAGAAATATCTTGTTGAGGAGATGAAAAAAGCCTACGACACAGAGAGCGGATCGCATGGGATAATAATAAAAATAATCAACAACACAACCATGAGAATGGCCACAAAGATTATGGCCTGCAAGATGTTAAGAAAGTTCCATAAGGAGGAAGTACCAACAAGGGTTGTAGCAGCTGCAACACAGTGCACCAATGGAACCATGCTCAGTTGGGCCCCTTATCTATTAAATATGTTTCTCGATGACTGCAAAGATGCATAGGACTTGGGGACAACATTTGATTATTCTTGGATATTGATCCTAATAACATTATTCAGGTGGAAGGAGACACCATATTCTTATTTTTGTGATAGGATAGGTCATTGCAACATGATGTGGTATACCTCAATGGGGAGCACTTCTGACCCCAAGAGAAGAAGTGGCAACGTAGGTACCTTTATGCGGTACTTCAATAACATCCAAGAAATCATATCAAACACATGGAGAATCACTCTAGAGGTTGTCATGCAATACCAAGGTATTTCAAATTTCAAAGCCACGCACCACAAAATGTGGATCCAAGTGTGTAGGGATCCACAGAAGGAATATTACAATTGCGATATTGCATCAACGCAGAAGAGGTCAAAATGACAATGAGGGATTGGCAGGATGACTGGAAGATCCCAGTAATCCATAAGGAAGTGCCTACAAGCAAGGAGATAGAAGCAGGGGTATCGAAGACACCTGTAGGAGACAACGTTGTGCCCAAAAATCTGAAGCCCAGCCATAAGCCGACACAACAGAATAAGGGGAGTATGCCAAAGAAGTATGCACAAGAAGGGAAAAATGACACTACCCCAACACAAGTAGAATAAGGAGTTGGGGACACAACAATGCAAGAAACCCCCTCGACAACCACTCAACAAGAAACATGGCCACCCAAGCAACCAATCATACACACAAGGGGTCACACAAGAAGGCCAAGGTGCACAAGAATATTCCAGAGTACACGATTACTGAGGACAATGCCAAACTCGTAGAAAAAAAGTACAAGAATGTGCAATTCAGGAGTTCGAAGATGCCCAACACCAAAGAGACCGAATTCAAGATGAGTTGGCAGACATAAGGAAGGTCTTGGAGAAGATGAGAGCAACACACAAGCCTGAAAGGGGAATATATCCATTCCTCGCAACAATAGAAGCCGAGGCAAGGACCACACCAAGAGAACAAGACACCATCCAGACCATAGTGCAGACGAGTCCAAACTTTCAAGTCACATCCAACATGTTGTAGATGGATGAGGTCATAGCCCAAAAACCACTAAAGGATTTGGCGCAGGTAGAGTTGGTAATGACAAGAATACCAACTAAGGCATTGTACAAGCTTCAAGTCAGTGTCACTCAGGAGGTGCATTTGTGCGCAAGAACAAACTCAATAGAATTGCAACATACGAAGAATGACAAGGAATCCTTAGAACTGGTAGTTGAGAAGGTCAAGCTCGAAACTAAGGAGGAACAAGAACATGCACACATAATGGAATAGGGTCTAATAGAGGTGTATAATTTCATCCCTAACAACTCGCATGTAGAGAACATAAGCACAGAGGAGAAGCTCAATCTCATTGCACAAACCATCAATCAATATAGGTAAGATATTGAGGAGCTAAAGTAAAAAATGAATCCCATGACTCCTTCGGAGGTGAGAGAACAAAGGAAGCAAGAAACTGCATTTCAAATAGGTGAGATGGAGAAACAAGTTAGGGCAGTAGCATAATTTTTCAACCAAGCAACACAAATCTGGACAAAGCTGGAGGAGGATGAGCAGGTCCAGCAGTGGGTCTGGGAAGAAGAAAGAGCAAGCACAACTATCCAAGAGATAAAAAAAAAGCAGAAGACAATGATCATTACAGAGCACTTGAAACAAAATCAGGATTTGAAGAAGCTACATGCGGAGTTAAAAGCCTCACAGAGGTAGAAACAAGAGAGACAAACAGAAGTGGAACCACTCTAGGAATAAGCAACGTAGATGATCACACAACTGGAGGAGGAGAAGAAGAACATGACGTAGGCACACACACAAAGTGCAACACTGATCCGTGAGGAGATCACAACGAAGTGAGTAGAGGCACTGACAGGAAAAGCTGCACAGGTCTAGGCAAGAGGAAGGGAACTTATAGACAAGTTCCATAGCCTAGCAGAGGATGTTCAAGAAGCATACACTACCTAGGTAGCTCGGGACGAGCCACATGTCATCGTTGGGGGCTTGTTGGGCGTAGACCTATTTTGAGGAAATACCCAATTTTGGTAAGGTAAGGGCCAATTTTGGAGAAGAACAGTTGGCGGGAAAAACAACACGTGCAAGGGAAAGCCACATGCAAAGGAGGAAAGCATGCAAGGTGTACAAGTAGAAAAACCTAACCATGTTAGGGTTAAGGTTTTGGAAAAAGATTGTAATGGATAATAAGACTGTAAAATAGTATAAATAAGCACCTAGAAGGTCTAGGTTAGAGCCCCGAGTGGTTGTTGTTGGATCGAAGGGTGTTCCAAGTTAATTCTGAATTGTAAGAAATTGGTGCTATATACATTTTTGTAAGGTGTTGAGCTGTAGAAGGGTTAGGTAGCTAGATCTTGAGGGTTAGATCATAGGATGAGGAGACTAGTGTGATCTAGTCTGCCTCTGAGAGGTTGTGGAACCCGTGTCATAATTGTATGATCGGAACTGTAGTGTGCACAATGCCATATATTGCAACAACATAATAAAGAACCTAAGAAGCCAGATCTTTGTGGACGTAGCCCATGAGGGGGTGAACCACGGTAAAACCTGTGTATTGTTTGATGAGGGAATGCATGTTTACTTTTTGTTCATGGTTGATCATATTTCTTAGCTTCTAATGATTGATTTACTCATAATTGGTTATCTAGATCTATTAGAATGCATGTATAAGATTACAGATGAGTGGATCTTAATAATAATAGATCGAGTAATCAATTTAAGGTCTAAAGAAGATCAATTACAATCCTAGATCCTCACTCTTTCCTTGACTGCAAGAACCTGAGCATTGCAATCACCTATAGAACTATCTCAAGTGAGACTGCGCAGTACATTTTGTGTTTCGTGTTGCCTTCTGATTTACCAGGAAGGCAGATAGTTTTAGAGGGTTTTGTTGAAAAACTGTTCAGATCTGATCCTGGGTGAGCCCAAGAAGTAGTTAGAAATATTAATAACCAACAACTTTCTCCTTAACAATGCTTTGATAAAGATTTAGTCACAACATTCTCCTTTTACAAAAATTTGGATATAATTCCAAAAGCCTTCAAATACCCTTTTACAATGTTTTGCTACAACCATGTATTCAACCAACACTCTTGAAGAGTCAAATGAGAAAGGTAAACCCTTGTAAACTTTTACAAAGTTAGGGTTTCACCCATAAAATCCTTACAAAATTATTTTGTAATCTAATACTGTGAGCACCAAAACATTTTTATTTGGGTAACATGAATTTGGGCTAAATTACTGTTTTTGTTGTTTAAATTGAGCACACAAATGGTCATCTACTGTCCCAGAGAACCCGCGGGTTGTGTTCCTTTGTCACTCTTTCTCTCTGAGTGCGCATGATGGTTGAACTTGGTCCCGTGAGAGATCCAAATACAACCATGAGAGAGCCATGGATTGGAGGTAGATGGAGGCCACAATCTGGATGTAAATGAAGGTTGTGATATGTAAAGGTGACGACCATGGTTTGAAGGGCAACACAACGCTGAAATTAATATTATTTCCCGTGCTTTGGGATTCTATATCTCCAACAAGAGTGAAACTAAGAATAACTGTGGTGCTTGCATCAACAACTAAGAATACCATGCATCAAATCGCTGGAAGGTGCGTAGATTGCACCAGATTACTCATATAGCTTCAGATTGCACCATATCACTCTTCTTTCACTGGACCGAGGATGTGTTTGTTGAGATAAATTCTTAATGATTCAGATCAATAGGTACTTGATTGATGAGGTAATACATCGATTGAAAAATTGTTATGGGTGGATGGCTGAACAGACAGCTGCACAGATTGCTTTGCGCTTAGAACATTTTATAGTGAGTAAGTTAACTTGGGAGCAATTTTAAAAAATGGGTTTGAATTCTGCTAAATTTTCAAGGGTAGCTTGAGTTTGGCATGGATCAAAGTTCCATCCATTCAAAACCCTATCTTGGGGTATGTCTTATTTTAAACCAACCTAAATGCTCAGAAAATCGATCAGACTTCTAGATTGGCCAGAAATTTAAAACTGCATCGCCGTAAAACTGGTCAAAAAAGTAACTCGAGAGGGAAGATTTCTCTCGACTAGCCCACTCCCATTTTATAGAGAGGGCACATTGTTCACCTGGAAAAGAAAGTGCACAAGTATTTCCCATAGAAAGTTGGATTTGCATGAGTGGAACGTGAGTCCACCAAACCCTAGTGGTGAAGCAATAAACAATCTTGTGACTACAAAGATCATGGTGAAATCCATTGTAGATTAATGTACAAACCATTGTATTGATCTTTGTATTGATTTGATGGTATGAATTTATAGTACATAGATTCACTTCTAAATCTAGATCTAAATCTCACTTCATCAATAGATTAGGTTTACAACTCATATCAATGTGGTCTTGGACTTTGTGATAGTCTAGAGACTCACAATCTAACAATTTTTTGAATTATGATGGACTTTTTCTATGTATTTATACACCTATCTTTATGGACAGTTATTGACAATAGAACACATACATAGTGAGTAAGTTGTTATAACTTTTAAATTATGTTTTAATGAGCTTTAGAGGAATGTATGGATTACCAAATTTATTTTCATGTATATATTAGTTAAATTGAAACCATTAGTTGACCTAGGACCTTAATTCCCTTGATTTATATGACCTTCAAAATTCCTACTAGTAAATTCAAAATTAAAATATCTATAAATTAATTTTTGAAATAAATTCAAGGGGCTACACCATTCTATTGAGGATTGTAGGAAGTAGTGAGCTTGCTCCTAATCCCATCCTCTATGTAGAATGTCTTGAGATCATCCGTTTAGTGAGAAGGTTGACATGCATCTGAGTGAAGGATGTCCAAAAATTCTTTTGTTTTCCATGCTTCCTTTATAATTGATACTTGGTGAGACCATCTTCTTCACCACTGATGAATTCATTTGCTCCATGCTTGCAATTGTCACTGTAGATCCCTCCTAGAACTATCACCTATGACCTTCCTGGAAAAAGAACAATAACAAAAGAAAATAGCAGACAAAATTCTTAAACACTCTTCCAATGTTGCGATCAATAATTATTCCATAGTAACTTATTTGGAACAAACAAATACATCCTCATGGTAGCCTCCATGAAATCTTGTAAGATAACCTGCCATAGACAAGAAAAATAAAAGTATTTCCAATATAATAGCATTTTCATTAGAGCATATATATGGTAACAAGAATGAATAACAATTTTATGGTGATCATCATAGTATGACCAAGATGCCCTGCCCGAGAGAAAAACAAGAAATATCTCTCTAGAGGAGATGCTAGTTCATTTTGAAAACAAGTACAATACGCATATATATCAATAGTATTCACATGACATCAAGTATTCATTACATATAGAAGTAATCGAACCTTTCAAATACTACTTTCACAATTTGTAATGTAACAACTATCAACCTTGATATGTGCAAATTGGAAACTTATCAATTTAATCAAACCTGGAACCTGACGCCTCAACTGCTATGGAGGGTGCGCTTATTCCTTGGAATGCACTAAATCCAAGATCACTGATTGGAAAAGGTCTCTTGTACATCCCCTGCAAACACACCCATGTTTTTCTAGATCATATAACTTGAAAAGCATATACATGTGCATACCTTGAAATATTTGTAGTATTGTCCAACTTGTCTTTCTAATCTGAAACTAGACACCATATTGACAAGAAGAGATTAGGAACTGAATCAGAAGGTTCAATGATTAAAACAAGCTAGAAACTCTGAAATTTCAACTTTGACCAATCAACCTTTGAATTTGACTTTGACCAAAAATTGAAACTTGAAATTTTTGCTAGCTGAGGGTGGCAAGAGGTGTGTTAGGCTAGGGCACACTAGGATGTCAATGAAATATTCCAAACACTTCACTTTAGGTGCTCTAACAAATGGGTTAGGGTTTGTTGCCATTGCAAAACCTAACTGCAACTGCAATTGGTGCTACAACGAGCTTGAAAATGAACTTCTCAATCTACCTTCCAGTGGTTAGACCTTCTAAAGATAGTGTGGGCCCATAAGGTGTTAAAATATTGATGTGATGGTTTTACCATAGACAATATCACCATGTTTTCACCCAACCATAGGCAGGCAGCCGCCCTCGAGCACCTTTAACCTTTGACAAAATTATTCCGGAAATGCATCCTAGAACCAATAGATAAATCTATCACTTCTTATAAAAGGGTGAGGACCTTGAGCAAAGGTAGGAAAAAAGCTAGAGGATGTACAGTTTCTATTCTACTACTGCATTATCTCTAAGTTCACTCTTTCAATATTCTATTCTATTACTGCATTATCTCTAAGTTCCCTCTTTCAATATTTTAATAACTTAGCAATGCTAATAATGACAAGTATGTTACAATATAACTTCTAGCACGATAGTGAAAGTAGATGTGCTCCCCTTTGGAGGTAACCTCTACTTATTTGCTTCATGTATGTATTTCTCTACAATGTCTCTATGACTAATGTTGCTATGATTGTAAATAACTTTTAGACAATTTGAATGTGGATTTAGCAAGGGTATAATTTTTGGAAACAACATATATTCTATGACTAATGCTGCTATGATTCTAAATACCTTTTAGACAATTTGAATGTGGAGTTAGTAAGGGTTTAATTTTTGGGAACAACATATATTTTTGGAAACATCCTATTTACAAGAGGCCAAGTCAATTACAAAACCACTTGGATTACTATTTCTTGTACATGAATATTCATCAATAAAAAAATATTATTTGTTTGAGCGTACCTTCAACTGTCTTTCTCTGTGTAATTTTTTTTTTTTATTTCTTAGTTTTATTCCTTATCTTAATAAGCATGTTTTAGCCTTCCTTTTTCCTGGAAACTAATGTGAATATGCATATCTTATTTACTTGTTATGAACAATTTTTATATACTTATAATATATTGAGTTCATGTACAAATTTATGGATTTAATTATTTCAGTATTAACCTTTGGTTTGTTTATGTTTGTAGCATTTATTTCTGCATTTTATGTTGTTTCATAGTTTGGGTATGTATTTTCCAACTCATTTCAAATAACTAGTATTTTTAGTATGTATTTAGAGTAAAATCTAACATCTAATTTACATAGTTAAGATTAGGACAATACTTTAACTCCATAGTTTAATGCAATTAATCATGTATCTAAGGTACACATAAAACTTTAAGTGCATAACTAAATGTAGGATTAGTACCTTTAAAGGAAAAGCCTTTGTTATTTTAATTAATCAATTAATCTAATTGTGTAGTTAATGAGTTTATGGCTTTAAACTGAACATAGATTTCCATCCCCGCTTTTCCCCTTGAGATCTCTACAAGGGTGTTTTAAGTGTTATGTTTGATTCCAATTTCGAGCATCAACAGAAATGACAATCACATTGGGGAACACAATCTCCTAGCTTTGTGAAAAATTGTTTTTTTGGGTGTATGTCCACCTCTCCAAGAAGATCTTGAATAATTTGAGGTGAACCTTCCGAGTTCAAACCTCCCTTTGAAATTACAATAAGGAGGCTTTTAGACCATTTTGAAAAGCTTGTCTCTCATTTCATTGCTTGTTCTAAAATGAAAAAGTTTAGTGTAACGTCTCCGTTATAATCCTGAGTTTAATTAATACTTAATGTAGATATAATGTATGGTTGTGGCCAAGCGATCTATATGCAAATTGTATTTTTGAATTTTAATAAATAAAATGTGATGCCAATTATTGAGGGGACATGGATAGAGATGGGGGTTGATTAATCCACAAGTGAGGAGGGGTCTAGAAATGGGGGTTGTAATTAATGAGTTTAATTCCCAATTTTTTTCATGATTTTAATGTTTTGAGTGAACCTTCTATTTTTTCTTTTGAGTGTTCTCAAAGTCAATCATTGAATGCATGTAAGAGAGTGGGTGTGATAAGTCACATCCCATAGTTATTGGGAGCATGGGGCTGGAGTAAAATCAAAATCGGGGAGTGTGGGAGTCAGCTGGCTTGGGAAAAAGAGAGGAAATTCGTATGTGTAGGGAGAGTGATTTTGGACAATCATGTTTTTGCATGGAAAACAAGAAGAAAATAGGGAATAAGAGAATTGGAGTTGGAGAAACAATGAAGGGTGAATTCTGGAGCATTTATGGAACTAAAGACCGAAGAATCAAGTTTCCAGGATTGCAGAGGAACCATGTCGTCAGGCCTAAAGAGTGAACTATTGTGAGAGTTTCACTAGAGAAACAAGTGGTTGATGTTATTTCTTGGTAGTTTTCCTAGTAGTGAGCTCCCTTGAGTTTCCTAGTAGTGAGATTCCTGGTTACATGCGCTAGAGAGACCCTAATAAACAAATGAGACACCTAACGAATTGAGAGTAGTGAAGGGGTACATTCATTGGGTTATGCAGGTCAAGGGGAAGAGAGATAGTGGAAAATTGGGATAGTTGTAGGACAATGCCAATGCGTTATGGGATTTTCTAAGTTGTAAGTAGACAATGAGAGACCACCCTCTTTTTTGGATTTCTAGCCCCAACTCAAGGGTGTCTTTGTGTTGATATTTGGAAAAACAATTCTATGGTTGGGTGGAAAACTTGACCCAAGTAGTTGGTTGCACAACTGTTTTAAAAAGATAAGTGTTTTATCTATTTTTTGTCTTGCATTTCGAGTTTTAATTGTTGTGCATGAGATTGATTTATATGTTTCTATTATGAGTTATTAGTTACATTCATGTGTAATTTCAACACGTTGTAGGTTCATTTACATAATGGTTAAACCTGTATGATTAATAGATGGTAAACTACATGAATTTATTTAGCATAAAGTTTTTATTTTTATGTGTTTTCCACATAGTAATGTTCATCAGTTAAGTTGGGGGACATTACAGATTGGTATCAGAGCTTCTGGTTCAAAACTAGATGCATATGGGCCAAGGACCAACTAGAATTGGTAAAATTCGATGTTATATATTTTGACTTGTGAAAGATTTAGGGAAAAATCATGAAAAAAGAGTGAAATCCCCAAATTTAAGAGAAAATTCAAATCAGATTGGGAAGTCAAATTCCATGTTTTCATGGGGACTGTGAAGCTAGAGGATCAACGACCATGATTCATTTTCATAGATTGGCAAAGTCTTGAGAATCGACGGTCGAGATTCATTTTCTCATTTTGGTGAAGTTCAATAGATCGAAGACCAGGATCCATTTTTGGAGGTTGGAAAAATGGAGCAAATCAACAATTGAGATTTATTTTTGGAGTTGGAAGAATAGAGTAGATTAATGGTTGAGACTCATCGGTAGAGTTGGGAGAAGTATTGTAAATCAAGGATCAATATCATTTTGACTGGGAGATTGATGACCTAGATTCATCCTGGATCTTGGTAAAAAAATTCTAAGTATTAGAATTCGAAAAAATTCATGGGAAAAATTGTTTTCCAAGAGAGATCGTTGATGGCCAATGATCGGATCAACAATATTGGAAAAGTGTTTTTTTCACCAACATAAATCATAAATGGACTAAAATCATATCGAGGAGATTGGTGAAGTGCTCAGTTCGATCAAAGGAAATTGTCAATCACTAATGGTCAGGTCGACGAAATTGGTAAGGTGTTTGGTTCATCCAAGAGAAGTTCTCAATCACCGATGAAAGGGAAAGAGGGGGATGATGTGACATGCCACATCAACATCCACATGTCATGTGATGGCATCCTCCTAGGCACCTACCTCATCAGGTCCCGCGCCTGACCTCCCGGTCTTTAGGATCGCTCAAAGTTCACCTTGAGCCGAAGTGGCTCCTTCGATTCCACAGTGGAATCTCTATCAAAATCCAATCCACAGGTCCTTCTTTCCCTGTCACGGCCTCTGCACGCGCCTATGACTTTTCCCCGATTCACAATTTCGGGTTTCAGGGTTCCGTGATCCTTGATGTCAAGAGCTCTTGTTCTCTCGATCTCTCAAACTCCGATTTGCTGATGCACCCCTTTTTGCCTTAGCCCTGTATGACTATGCCCTAATCCATGTGACCAGTCCCCATAAGACCGCAGCCTTATCTCCTTTCGAGGTTTTAGGCTTCGAGACCCTGATGTGCTCCAAATTTCGTTAGCCCTCCGGGCTAGACTTTTGGTCCACATGACCTTCCCTTATATGACCACAGCCATACCTCTTATCGGGATTCAGGGTTTTGAAGGTTGAAGTGTATTGGATCTCTCATCCTCCGGATCCCCAATCCTCTAACTCTCGATGTGACGTCAGTAGCAACTCTTGTCCGCCTTTATCATGATCAACGATCATGATCGCCTATGAAACCAACGGTCCCTGATCTCTATCGGGCCTTCCCTCTCTCTGATATGTTGACAGCTGGCCCCATGATGGAGCTTTCCTCCTTGTCACCTGGACTCACAAAATG
This sequence comes from Picea engelmannii, assembly GCA_009831015.1. Classification (NCBI taxonomy): domain Eukaryota; kingdom Viridiplantae; phylum Streptophyta; class Pinopsida; order Pinales; family Pinaceae; genus Picea; species Picea engelmannii. Next base: position 419,590 of record ML793637.1, on the reverse strand, counting down.
TCGAACCCCGACTTTCTTCAGATTCCCGACATGCGTCCCAAATGGATGGACGGTTCAGATCAACCCTCGGGTTTTGCCAAATGCCAAACCAAAAACTCTTACCTCTGTAACCTCCGGTGTCCAGATCTCCGATGTTGGATGATCATGAGACACGCATCCTTCCGAGATCCACGGTTTTGGTTCTCTCATAGTTTCGGGGTTCAACAGGTCTCAGACCCTTGGTCTCGAGACTCCCGATATGCCGCGGTTCTTTATTTCTGCCACCTGTCCCGACAGATGGATGGCTCTGATTGTATCGGGGTTTTCACTATGGATTTCCCCGACCTCTTGTCCATGGGATTCGTGATATCCCGATCCCCGTAACACCAATAGATAACTTCAATAACCCCGCTAATATCCCTCATTGGATTCTTCCTCTAAATTTCAGAACTCAAAGAGTTCTCTTTTCTTCTATCTGCACACTTACTCAATGCCCTCCTGGTAGAGTATCTTTTCATAGGACATTCAATAGTTTTGTCCTCTGTGCACTCCTTGCACTTGCTCTGTGCCCACTTGGCAGAGCCCCTCAGAATCCTTAGTGATTCAGGTTCTCCTTAAGAACTCACAGTAGAGTTATTCTCAATGCACCACTGTGCATATGCTCAATGCCCACTTGACAGAGCTCTACAAAACTCCTCAGAGATTCTGTCTGCGATTGTGTCCCTCATACACAACCTTGCCTCCTGAGGCATTCAACAACCTCCTAGGTCTTTTCCTGAGTTGTTGATTCCAGTTGTGTGCCCACTTGGCACGTCTTTGTCTGAATCCGCAGAGTTCAGAAGTGCCTCAGTGCACTGGTATTTAGACACTGTAGTACTCTATCACGCCCTCCTGGCATGAAACCTCAAAGACCTTCACCTGAATTCAGACACACTCCTGCAAATGCAAACCTACAACATACATCTACAACATACATCTATATCATACGAAGAACACTCACAGACATTCCTTCAACACATGATTATGTAGGAAAAACTGCTCTTTGTATTAAATATGGAAAATGCCTATATTTACAAGGTGTTCCTGAGCACGGCCTGTAACAAGGTCTCAACGCCTTCTCTTCTGCTCTCTACTCCAGATTTTTAACTCTTCCAACCTACTACCAAAGAGATACCATTCCTCCTTTTACATGAGGGGGCTCTTAGAGATCTTCCCTCCAACCTACCTACCTTATTCAATTACATTGAATGGGTTGTCTAGTCCAGCGTCGGATCTAGATCTCAGCCTTAAAAAACATTAAAGGCCTATCTACCTAATGCCTGCATAAAGGCACGACTCCATGGCTCAACAGCCTAAACATTAATTACATTCAATTACAAAGCTGAAGATGAGGGTTGCGCCTCTCTTCAGTCTTGAATGCACGTGCTTGACATGGCTGGTTGGTTGGTTGGCTGACATGGAGAGATGCTCCTACATCATACTCCTCAGCTGCAAAATCATGAGCTCCTGCTCATGAGCTTCCCATCTCAACTGTTGAAATCCTCCTGGATCCCAAATCATTCTCTGGAGCTGTTCATCTGCTCCATCTTCCTGCTGTTGTTGCTTTTGCTACTTCCTTCCTTCTGCTCAACCTCTCCTTTCTGACTGGATCATCATCTCCCTGATCATGTCGATCACTCCATCCAACTGCTCTAATGGCTAGCTCTGTTCATGCAGTCTCCTCATCTGCAAATTTTTTTGGCACATGGGCAGATCACTGTGATCTCCCATGCCTTGTTCATTATCTTCTTCCAACCTCACCTGTTGGATGTGCATGCTCTGTACCTTCACCCTTCTCTCCAGGGATTCTACATGTTCCCACAGATCAGCAAAACAAATGTTGTCTACCTCTTCTTCTTCTTCTTCTGCAAACTCCCAGGTTGCAGTCCTTTCAGTCTCCTGGCTGGAAATATTGAGCCATTCCTCAGAATGCTCATCATCCTCTTCTGCTTCTTCTGCTGTCAGCTTCAGGGCTGCAGCTTCCTCAGCTTCCTGGATGAAAGCATTGAGACACTCCTCAGAATTCTCATCTTCTTCTTCCTCTTCTTGGGCAACTTCCAAAGTCTGTTCCAATTCTTCTTTGACAGTCACAGCTGACTGTTCTTCTGCTGTTGTTGCACCTGCAACATAGATTTCTACCTCTTCTTGGGAAAATGGTAGGAACACCTCTATTCCCCCAATCATTAGAAGACCTGTATGATATTCCTCTTCTGTCAGCTGCTCATGCTGATCCAAATCCATTTCTGAGCTCACCTGCTCTGTCAGCTCTTCTGGCTAATTCCAACTCATCTGCTCATCCCTGCCCACCTAGAAATATGGGATCTGTTCACTGCTCTCCTGGAAGATTATGAGATCAACTGATCCCATCTTCATCAACACTCCTTGCTGAATTGAACTCACCTCTGAGTCCATGAGACTTTCAGATGGTCTTGAATGCTCATCTTTGCCCACCTGGCAATATGAGATGCTTCCACTACCCTCCTGGTAGTCTTCGAGATCCCGTAGTGACCTCGTACCATTGCCTAGCTGGCAATGTGAAATTCCCTGGCTGTCCTCCTGACAGTCCCTGAGATCCTGCAATGATCCCAACTTGTTTCCCACCTAGCAATCTGGAATTTCCTCTCTGCCCTCCTAGCAGTTCTTGAGATCTTCATCTGATCCCATTTCATTCTCTGCACCGAGGATTTCCCCAGTCTCTGGTTCACATACCTAAATCATTTCCTCAGGTCCGTCGAGGTTTTCAGCATGCCTCAACCATCCTATTAACAACCTACGCTGTCTTCTAACCATCAACTCCTTGACTGGCCATTTTTCTTTTTCCTTCCTCATGGGCTATTCATACACCCATCTCGGCTTTGCTTTCTGCTACATCCGCAATGCAAGATTTTCTATTTCTTTCTTTATATCAACGAGCTCTTCATCCATATATTCTTGGATCCATATCTCTAAGTTTTTCCTTCCAGCATATCTACGGCCTTCAGTAGCCATGTTGTTGTCTCTATCTTCTCTCCTAGCAAACTTGTTGCTGTCACTCTGCATCCCGAGTGTTGCCAGCTTCATCCCACAGTTCTCCAGACTGGCTTCTCGATTGCTGCCTAACCATGAACAATCACCACAGAGTCTCCAATACTCTGTCTTCCTTTACCTTCTCCCTCTGCTTGAAATATACAAACAGATTTCGAGCTCTGATACCACTTGATGGCGTCCTCCCAGGCACCTACCTCAGCAGGTCCCACGCCTGACCTCCCGGTCTTTAGGATCGCTCAAAGTTCACCTTGAGCCAAAGTGGCAACTTCGATTCCACAGTGGAATCTCTGTCAAAATCCGATCCATAGGTCCTTCTTTCCCTGTCACGGCCTCTGCACACGCCTATGAATTTTCCCCGATTCACAATTTCAGGTTTTGGGATTCCGTGATCCCCGATGTCAAGAGCTCTTGTTCTCTCGATCTCTCAAACTCCAATTTTCCGATGCACCCCTTTTTGCCTTATCCCTATATGACTACACCCTAATCCATGTGACCAGTCCCCATAAGACCACAACCTTATCTCCTTTTGGGGTTTTAGGCTTCGAGATCCCGATGTGCTCCAACTTCCGTTAGCCCTCCGGGCTAGAATTTTGGTCCACACGACCTTCCCTTATATGACCGCATCCATACCTCTTATCGGGATTCGGGGTTTCAAAGGTTGAAGTGTATTGGATCTCTCGTCCTCTGGATCCCCAATCCTTCGACTCCCGATGTGATGTCAGTAGCAACTCCTGTCCGCCTTTATCACGATCAACGATCATGATCGCCTATGAAACCAATGGTCCCTGATCTCTATCAGGACTTCCCTCTCTCCGATATGTTGATAGCTGGCCCCACGATGGAGCTTTCCTCCTTGTCACTTGGACTCACAAAATGCCGAACCCCGACTTTCTTCAGATTCCCGACACGCGTCCCAAATGGATGGACAGTTCAGATCAACCCTTGGGTTTCGCCAAAAGCCAAACCAAAAACTCTTACCTCTATAACCTCCGGTGTCCAGATCTCCAATGTTGGATGATCATGTGACACGTGTCCTTCCGAGATCCATGACTGTGGTTCTCTCGTATTTTTGGGGTTCAACAGGTCTCAGACCCTTGGTCTCGAGACTTCCGATATGCCGACGGTTCTTGATTTCTGCCACCTATCCCAACAGATGGACGACTCTGATTGTATCAGGGTTTTCACTATGGATTTCCCCGACCTCTTGTCCATGGGATTCGCGATATCCTGATCCCTGTAACACCGATAGATAACTTCAGTAACCCCGTGAATATCCCTCAGTGGATTCTTCCTCTAAATTTCAGAACTCAAAGAGTTCTCTTTTCTTGTATCTGCACACTTACTCAATGCCCTCCTGGCAGAGTATCTTTTCACAGGACGTTCAATAGTTCTGTTCTTTGTGCACTCCTTGCACTTGCTCTGTGCCCACTTAGCAGAGCCCCTCAGAATCCTTAGTGATTTGGGTTCTCCTTAAGAACTCACAGCAGAGTTCTTCTCAGTGCACCACTGTGCATATGCTCAATGCCCACTTGGTAGAGCTCTACAGAACTCCTCAGAGATTCTATCTGCGACTGTGTCCCTCATACACAACCTTGCCTCCTGAGGCATTCAACAACCTCCTAGGTCTTTTCCTGAGTTGTTGATTCTAGTTGTGTGCCCACTTGGCACGTCTTTGTCTAAATCCACAGAGTTCATAAGTGCCTCAGTGCACTGGTATTTAGAGACTGCAGTACTCTGTCATGCCCTCCTGGCATGAAACCTCAAAGACCTTCACCTGAATTCAGACACACTCCTGCAAATGAAAACCTACAACATACATCTACAACATACATCTATATCATACGAATAACACTCACAGACATTCCTTCAACACATGATTATGTAGGAAAAACTGCTCTTTGTATTAAATATGGCAAATGCTTGTATTTACAAGGTGTTCCTGAGCACGGCCTGTAACAAGGTATCAGATCCTTCTCTTCTACTCTCTACTCCAGATTTTTAACTCTTCCAACCTACTACCAAAGAGATACCATTCCTCTTTTTACATGAGGGGGCTCTTCGAGCTCTTCTCTCCAACCTACCTACCCTATTCAATTACATTGAATGGGCTGTCTAGTCCAGCGTCGAATATAGATCTCAGCCTTACAAAACATTAAAGGCCTATCTACCTAATGCCTACATAAAGGCACGGATCCATGGCTCAACAGCCTAAACATTAATTACATTCAATTACAAAGATGAAGATGAGGGTTGCGCCTCTCTTCAGTCTTGAATGCACGCGCTTGACGTGGTTGGATGGCTGGTTGGATAACATGGAGAGATGCTCCTGCATCATCATGCCACACCAAAATCCAATTTTCATGCCACATTAGCATCTAGGTGTCATGCTACATCATCTTAGTTTCCACGTTAGCATGGAAATGACAGATCACTGATGATCGAGGTTCGGGGAAATTTGTGAACAAGTTTAGTTTGCTAAGGAAATCATCGATCATCAATGATTGGGGTTCGATGAAATTTGTGAACAAGTTTGCTTTTCCAAGGAAAATCGAAAATCACTGATGATCAGGGTTCAACGAAATTTGTGAACAAGATTGGTTTGCAGAGGAAAATCGTCAATCGCCGATGGAATTTTGAATCAATGATTCAGATTGATTTTTGATTTGGGCGATCGATAGTGGAGATTCATCCAAGGGCCTGGAGAAAGTTTAACAGATCAATGGATGATATCACTCTAGATTTTTAGATCGAAGGCTACGATTAAAAAACTATTATAATAGTAAAATAGTCATTTTTCTATGAAATTTTATGATGTTCGAGAGTCATCAACTTGTAGGGGCATTTTGAGGCCCTAAACGACATTTTTTGGTAGTCAAAATCAAAATAATTGTGTGTACCTTTGGTGCACACAAACTTTGCCTCTTAAAATGAAAAATCTCGGTCAAAGCTTTCCAACGATCTATTTTGAGTGAAAATCAGAGCTTATATGTAAATGTTATAGCTGAAACAATGCAAGGTATATTTTAGGCACCAATTTACTTCCAGAGGGAATAACGCCTTGCTCAAAAGCCAGTTTGGAACATAAGAGCAGTCTATGGAAAGATTATGGACCATAGAAGATAGTCATGAAACCAGATTTGAAATTTGGGTACATAAATTGTACATGAAGAGTAAGACACTTGTAGCATACATGGATAAAAATGGGAAAATAGTCTAAACTTCCTTAGACCATAACTTTTAGCTCAGAGCTCAAATTTGAGAAAATGAAAAGTCACTAAAAAGGTATTAAGGAGGAGAAGGCATCGATTGACATAGAATTTTAAATTAGGACTAAATTATTCTCAGAGAATATGAAATAAATTTTGCAGCAGTGAAAACAAAGCAACATGTGGAAATTGCAACTTGTGAATGTTGTAACATTTTGTTCAGGACTCAGAATGAGGCATGAGTGTATCCATTGGAGAGATGTTTCAGAGATGAATGTGCATAAAGAATCAGATTTTAACTTAGTGCATTTTTTTCTTCATGAATTGAGATGAAGAATAACCTATATTCCAATTAATGAAATGTTTTATAGTATGCATGTTCTAATAATAATTATTACATGCACATTTCTTGCAGAATTAGAAGTACATGAAAATAATTTTGTTCTTATATGATAATTGAAGTTATGGAATATTCCCATGGATCTTACAACCATGACTAGGAGGTCAAAGGACTATATGTTAGCATGGGAAATGTTGAGACAAAGTCAAAGGGAAGAAGAGGCAGGAAAGAGCCTGTAACTGTGAGGAGTATGAAAAGATAAACGCAGAGATATAGGGACAATAATGAAAAGATTATGAAAGCTCAGGAGGAGATACTACATAGTCTAAATATGTTAGAAAGGCAAACCAATAAATACCCTTGATCCATATTTTATGAGCAGAATGAAATGACTATAGATTATTAACAGATGCTTAACAGAGAATAACAAAGATACAATAAAATTGGTTTTCTATTCAACAAGGAAATAAGTTGAAACTGTAAAATGCAACGGAAACCAAGCTTGTTGGAATGGTGGCGGCTTATCTCTTAGAAGAGATGTGACAGTTATGCTCATTTGCAAGAAGATGATTACAATGAGGCTCTGAAGACCTTTTTACAATAAAAAGGAGTGTCAAAAACCCTAGACATCCAAAACCCTAACCCTAGGAGATGAAGCACCAAAAGTCATGTGGGCCCCGTTTGGGTAAGTCAGTACATCAACTTCCTGGGGTTGTAACTTTTGCATATGATCTTAGTTTTAGGTGTAAGATATCCCATTGGAAA
>ML793637.1:374509-387965 GCA_009831015.1 Picea engelmannii | reverse complement strand
GGCTAAGAAAAATATTAAAATTAAAATTATGACCATTAATGAACAACATTTTTTAAGTTAAACATATGCATACAAGCATTTTTCTCACTTTGTATACTTATTTTTTAATATATATATATATATATATATATATATATATATACTTAAAAGCATTGAGATATCTAAAAAGTTAAAAAGACTTTGGTGTTAATGTCTATTGATTATCAACAAAACGAAAGTTGTTTTATGTAACTATTTTATGTGTGTAAAACAAATATTAGTATTTAAAACATTTTTTCATATTAATTTAGTTTTTAAGTAAGAAAAAAATTCATATTTATGCATATGAATACAATTTTTATTAATATAATCTTAAAATATTAACATATAATTATATTATTGATAACATTTTCCCCTAAGACACTCTTATCCAGGACTCTTGTAGTGAAGTGTACTCCAACTTTCGCAATGGCTTCCAGGGTGAACTGACTATTAATTTAAGTTATCTTATTTGTATCAGAAAGATAAATAGATCTTGCAACTTCTCCATGTAAAATATGGTATATGATATGGACTTGTAGTTTCAGCCTTTCTGAGCTTTCTTTATACGATAGAAAGTCTCTTCAATAATTTATACAAAATTATCGATAGTGGGTATTTTTGGAAGATTTTGGCTATTCAGTAATCTATGCAAAATTAATGATAATGAGTTTTTTAAGAAGATTTTGGTTTGGTTTTGGCTTTAAATTACTTTTGGTGTTAGTTGTGCAGAGGTGTGGAAAATAAATCTGTGTGTATTGCGTAGATATGGTTATAGAAAAAAGATTCAGACAACATGAAACATGGCTAAGTAAAATATTAAAACTAAAATCATAACCATTAATCAACAATATTTTTTAAGTTAAATATATGCATAAAATAATTTTGTTCACTTTATATACTTATCTTTTATAATAAACATTGTTATTTAAAATAAATTCAACTAAGTATGAAGAGTTTGTGGTGGAATATTAGTAAATCAACATGCCATAAATGAATCAGTTATCATGCAAATTGCATCACTTGTTAGAATCTTTGTGATGTGGAACTATTGGAAGTGCGGAGTTGCGTGAGTGTGGGAGTATATGAGGATGAGTGATATGAATTCTCTGCACAAGGGTTCAAAATAGATTAACTTAAATACATGCATAAAAGCATTTTGTTCACTTTATATACTTATTTTTTATAATAAATATTGTTACTTAAAATAAATTCAACTAGGTATGGAGAGTTAATGGTGGAATCTTAGCAAATCAATGTTCCATAAATGACTCGGTTATCGTGCAAATTAAATCGCTTGTCAGAATAATGATAACAAGTTTTTAAAGAAGATTTTGGTTTGGTTTTGACTTTAACAATACATTTTAGTGTTGTATGTGTGGGGGATATACCTGTGTGGAGTGCATAAGATATATCTATGCAAAGTGTGTAGATGTGGTGATAGCAAAAGGCTCCACACAACGTGAAAATGGATAAGTAAATATTAAAATTAAAATTATGACCAATAATGAACAATATTTTTTAAGTTAAACATATGCATAAAAGCATTTTGTTCACTTTATATACTTAGTTTTTAATATACATATATACGTAAAAACATTGAGATATCTAAAAAGTTAAAATACTTTCTTGTTAATGTTTGTTAATTATCAAGTTGTTTTATGTAACTATTTTATGTGTAAAATAAATATTAATATTTAAAACTTTTTTTTATATTGATTTATTTTTAAGAAAAGTTTGCATATTTATACATATGAGTATATTTTTTATTAATATAATATTAAAATATTAAAATATTAACATATAATTCTATTAATTGATAACATTTTTCCCTAAGACAATCTTATACATGACTCTTGTAGTGAAGTGTACTCCAACTTTCGCAATGGATTTCAAGGTGAATTGACTATTACTTTAAGTTATCTTATTTGTATGAGAAAGATAGACAGGTCTTGCAACTTTTCAGTGTAAAAAATGGTATATGATATGGACTTTTAGTTTCATTTTCTCTGCTTCCTTTATACAATAGCAAATCTCTTCAATAATTTATACAAAATTATTGATAGTGGGTATTTTTGGAAGATTTTGGTCTATTCAGTAATCTATACAAAATTAATGATAATGAGTTTTTTAAGAAGATTTTGGTTTGGTTTTGGATTTAAATTACATTTTGGTGTTGGTTGTGTGGAGGTGTGGAAAATATATCTGTGTGGAGTGCGTAGATATGGTTATAGCAAAAGGCTTTGGACAATGTGAAACATGGCTAAATAAAATATTAAAACTAAAATCATAACCATTAATCAACAATATTTTGTAAGTTAAAAATATGCATAAAATTAATTTGTTCAGTTTATATACTTATTATTTTATAATAAACATTATTACTTAAAATAAATTCAACTAAGTATGAAGAGTCAGTGCTGGAATCTTAGCAAATCAACATGCCATAAATGACTTAGTTATTGTGCAATTTACATCGCTTGTTAGAATCTCCATGATGTGGACCTATTGCAAATGAGGAGTTGCGGAAGTGTGGGAGTATGAGAGGATGGGTGATATGAATTCTCTGCACAAGGGTTCAAAATAGACTAATAATGTGCAACTATTGGAAGTGCGGAGTTGCGTAAGTGCGGGAGTACGGGAGGATGAGTGATATGAATTCTCTGCACAAGGGTTCAAAATAGACTAACTTAAACATATGCATAAAAGAATTTTGTTCACTTTATATACCTATTTTTTATAATGAATATTGTTACTTAAAATAAATTCAACTAGGTATGGAGAGTTACTGGTGGAATCTTAGCAAATCAGCGTGCCATAAATGACTCGGTTATCGTGCAAATTAAATCTCTTGTCGGAATAATGATAACGATATTTTTAAGAATATTTTGGTTTGGTTTTGACTTTAACAATACATTTTAGTGTTGTATGTGTTGGGGATATACCTGTGTGGAGTGCATAAGATATATATATATGTAGAGTGTGTAGATGTGGTGATAGAAAAGGCTCCACACAATGTGAAAAATGGATAAGTAAATATTAAAATTAAAATTATGACCATGTTGTGCCCACACAACGGCCTCCCAATTTTCTTGTCTTAGATTCTATCCAAGACAAGAAATTGCCCCCCCCTTTAATTCTTCCAACCAGAAACCTCACACTCTCTCCCTTATGCAAATATATATGTCTAATTTCTCCTCACCCTACCTTGCCTTATAATTTCCAGTTCTTCCTCAAATCACTTATACTCGACAATCCGTACTTCAGCGTGTCCCTTCTTCCTATGCTGAAACATAGTGTATTGACTCGCATACAGTCTCTTCCACCTCCACATTGGCTCGCCAATGGTTCCTTCACCAATACATAAACCAACTCCCTTTTCACTTGGCTAATGTGCCAGCGTGCTCCTGCCAAACCTCACTAACACACATCTTCATCATCGGTGAAGTTCACATGATCAATGAAATCTCACCAATATTGGTCACATTATTATATTCATCACATGCAGACCTTTCACCAACTGACTCCCTTCTACTCACATTGTTGCATCACATAACAATGATGCTCCCTCCCTTCTGCTTCATTACATTTCTTATCGATGAGGTTCACCTCTTTGTTCCCGACACACTACCCATTGAAAAGATCCCCTCTCCTATCACAAATGCATCAACAGAAGGATGCCAACCCCTTGTCATTGTTAAGTGTATCGATGACTACCTACTCCCTCTCACCAACACTAACCCGTCAACATAGCCCACTTTCTTCTTGAGGCTTAACTTGTCCCCCTCCCAACTCGGATCCCATCTTATTGTGCTCATTAGTCGATATCCTTACAATTCACAATGACTAAAATATCCATGCATATATAAACACATGTTCATTGATTTCCTATCTAACCAGATCCACTCTAGATTGCATTCATAATCAAGTTTGTCAGTGTCATCAGTAGCTCGTATTCACGTACCACATCATATTTTATTTGCACCTCTTGATTTTATGGATAACCATGAGCATGAAAGTGTTTTGTATCATCATATGGGTTAAATGAAGGATATGTAGGTCTTGCATTGGCTATGAAATGCATCTCGATAAAAAAATTGGTTCTCCCATCTCCTACACAATGCCAAGCACACCGAATGTCAGTTGGTTGTTTTGATGAATTTATATTTCTATGCCCCTGACATATTACCTCAGTTTCAATGAATTATCTAATATCCTACATATCACATATGACTCAGGAACTGATAGAACCATATTTGGATAAAGCAATAGCAATAATGGGGCACATACTTCGATTAAAAACACCTTTGAGCACAAATTTTGGGTATTATTCAAAGTGTATTTCTCAAAACCAACATAGGCCTATTTTATATATTATGCAAGTACGATCCCAATGCAACTAACGAGATCGAAATCCAAGTTCTGAAAGTGCCAAAACGATCGTCTAGGATTCCCTGCCATGCTAGCCTCGATAGTCGTGGCCATAATTAGAAATGGATCCATGCAAATGATGTAAAAACATATTCAGTTATATTTATAGACACACCTCTCTATTTTATCTGAGTTTCAAAAAAATACACCTCAATCAGGCGTTGTATGAGGAAGTTATGGGCTTTCAAACTCAAGATCTCATTGTCTCTTGCCAGTTCAACACTCATAATTTTTTCCAATTTTTCTTTCCCCAGAAGGAGAAGTTACCTTTGAATCCTTTGAAGCGATTACAAATATTTTCCTTCAATTCCTTCGATACATATCGGAGGATTTATTTCAAAACACTTTGATGGCAAGTTGAAGGAGTTAATACTAACTCCTCCGATACAGGTCGAAGGAGTTAGTACTAACTCCTCCGAACAGGTCTAAGGARTTATTACTAACTCCTCCAAACATGTTGGAGGAGTTCATACTAACTCCTCTGAAACTAAAAAAATTGTCTCTYGTAAATAGACCATAATGTTTGACTTGGGTGCCTATTGTTAGAGTTATTTATACCAMTGGAAAGGTATCTTATATCTGTACAACTTCCTAGTTATATGATTGGAGAAATTCCTAACTTGTGATATAGTTATTTTTGGATTAATATCTGACACCTTGTTGAGAGGCTTGAAGAACACCATAACTTGACCATGARCAGAGGAACCATGAATCAAACTCAGGAAAGTTTATAAATGACACTTCAATTATTTTATGCCCCATTCATATCCATTATAATGATTAGTCTTKATGGATTATTTGGATTTACTCTCATATATTGTATTTTGAACAATGTTAGGTACCCATGTCAAGAGAGAGAYGCACTCTTGCAATGCTATCGATAGCCAAATMAAATAGAACGATAAAATAGTGTCAATTGTTATAGAAATAGAAAGAAGTGAGAGGAACCAAGATCGAACTATTGAAGATGGATTCTAAACCCTACGATGAAGATTCCCCCATACCCACGGTCATTCTTCATGATGCGCAAGGCACATATGGTCGAAATCCATGATGACCCACCACTGCTAGGAGACAAATTCAAAGTGTAACCATTGTTATTGTTACTCATCATAACAAAGAGTATGAGGGAAAATGTTGGAATAAGAAAGGTCACGGAGGGAGACAAAAGGCCAAAGGTCTTATTGAACCTCAATAAATACTAGAAAAGAATCGAAAGAAAGGGCTTTTGGCTCTTCAAACATTGTACACTTCTGAACTACTTTAGGAATATAGTGTCAACTAAAATTGGAGAGTTATACTTACAGTTTTCATGTGCTATTGTTGAAACTGTCAATACGGAGAATCCATCAGGTCCAAATTTTAACAGAGAGAAGAGATTTCATGTGCAGTTTTTTTTTCTGTGAACTATTTCAGGCAAGATGTATGTTGTTCACATGGGTTGTAAGAGCATGTTTGTTTATGGACTATTCTAATACAATATATGTCTTCTTGCAATTTTGTCATTCTTTCTTATATTACATGTCCTGAGCGAATGAGTTGTTAATGTATGTGATATGGTGACTTAGACTATTATGGTTATATACGTTGGCAGATTGATTGTTGTCATTGATGTCAACCCTAGTCATTAGTTTTGGACTGCAAGATTGATGAAGGTATTTGGACATGAAGGACAATGCACATGCAGATACAACACCCATGGAAGGATATTATACATCATGTTGTTTCCAGTGGTATGTGGTACGTCACGTGGATCCTCATGGTTGAGGAGAAATGAATTTTTGAAGATGACAAAGTGAATTGAAGGAAGTACATGTAGGCTCTGAAGATAATTAAAGAAAAAAATTACAAAATAAGAAAGTGTCAGGTCGACCCTAATGTTAAAAGGAAGTGACATGAATGGTATAAATAAATATCATTATACATTCATTCGATACACAAGTCGACTTTCAAAGGAAATCATAAGTAAAGAAGGTCGGATTTCAAGGGAGGATGAAGTCTTTTGGTGATGTGTTCTAAGGTATGTTATTTTCAGGTCATCTTACCATTTTAGCTATAAATTTGTTTCTAGAACGATTCATATGGTTAAATTGCTATGGTATTGAGAAGACATATCAAGGTACCTATGGTAAAATCTTCATCTCTTTATTCGCTATAATTATGGAGATACACTCTGTGGAAGATAGGGTTTTTGACCAGTCCTGAAGCTAGTTAATAAACAGGTGTTCCGGGTAAAACAATCATAACTTCTTCATAGAGAATCCAAATTAAGTGGGACCAATTTCATTGGAAAGAGTACGGACTTTATTTTCGTGTGTGTGAGTTTTCAAATCTTATGTTAAATATTGAGCGCAGGGCCTTCTATACAAGTTCGCTCTCTTGAATAAACCAGAATTGAATAAAGTCTACCATTCTTTCTATAAATTCATTTTGCGGAGGATTCAAGGAGTGAAACTTGAAGGAGTTTCAGAGAATGCATTCAATAATATTATCTATAGGATCAAAGTATTCCAATAATTGAATAATTGCAGAAATTGAAGAAGTCTCAAGAAGCATTATTAGGTTCTATGTGATGGTTGGTTGATGACCATGATTTAATGTAAAGTTTTATTATCTCTCATATATTTTTGGGTGGAAGGAAGGGGAAAGGATGGAGAGGTAAACCCTCTCTTGATATTGGAGGATTGTATATTCCTCTTGGAGGTTTATCCCTCCCTTTATATTTGGAAGTTGTAGCTACCTTTGGAAGTCATTACTTCCCTTGAGCAATAACTATTGATTATTTCTCATATATTGTGCATGGTGTATTATGGTGTATTGGTGTAACTCTTATACTATTGTTCATTTCTCATTGGATATAATTGAATGGTTTAAATATAATTTGAAAAGGTTTTTAAATTTTACTTGATCTTGATTCACCCCCCTCTCAGTATCAACAAATGGTATCAGAGCAGGTTGCCTTCAGAATAGTTTAACCACTGGAAGAAAAATCTTGAGCAGAGATGGATGACCATGAGAACATTTCAAATGGGATTCAAAAATTTTATGGAAGAAATTATGCATACTGGAGTGATAGAGTGAAAACTTACCTAACGGGTTTGGGAGTAGACATTTGGTAATCAATTATAAATGGATATGTAATACCAAATAATGCTCCAACCAATCCAAATGAGAAGAAACTTATGAGTTGTAATTCAAAAGCCAGACATGTTATCTAGTAGCATTAGCACCAACCATTGCTAGCAAAGTGATGGGTTTCAGTTGTAATATCCCCAGGTATAACCCCAACTATAAATGTAATAATGTATTTAAGCTAGTGAGTTGTTTGATATATTTTGACATACATCTTTCATGGCATAGTGCGCGCAAGTACTGCGCAGTAAAAATGATGAAATGAGCACATTCCAGGATACCACGTGCAACATCTTAAGTGCGCGCGATGTTGAGGCCAAGGAGCCTTTATGTATATGTTTTGTTTTATAGGATGGTGAGCCAGTTATTATAATCCATGATGCTTATGTTTTGAATTAAGGCCAAAGAGCCTAGATGCTAAAGGCCAGTGCACATGTTTTTGTACATGTCTCGTATTTAATATTAAATACATCGTTGCATGCATACCAACCACGATAAAAGAGATGGGGGATTAAACTCCACTAGTTAGGGAAAGGGCGGGACCTAAAAGTTAAGGAAAATGGATAAGCTAGGGATCTTGAGCCAAAAAGGAATATTATATTAATATTTCTTAAATCATAAAGTATGGATAATTATTTTATCCTAAGTTCTAAAGATGGGGACAAGTGGACCAAAGTAGCTCCCAACATGACAAGTGTCAATTTGGGGACATGCATACATATTGTTGAGACTTAGTTCATTTTCACAACTCTCCCATCATTCTTACGATCATCTTTTCCATAATTCCTTCCATCATTCAACCATGATTCCATGACCAATTTCACTCACGCATTCATTTATCCTCCATGCTTCCTGACACTATACCGGGAACCTTATCCATAGCCATTTTGGGTTGGTGTAGCTGGTTATCTAGGGAGAGGTACTGAAGAAGCGGGTTGTCAGGCCCATGGGATATTGAAGAGGCGGGTTTTCAGGCCCATGAGCAATTCTTTGGGTGAGAGAATTATTGGGAATTGACTTCTTGAAGGTGTTGAACTGTAGCTACAGGGCTCTGAGATTTCCTGTCCAACATGTTGTTGAAGCCCTGTAAGGGAAGTGGGGTATCCGAGGGACTATTGAGAAGAAAAGGGGCACACTTCCTTGGGTGGGACATGCATGTGGGGAATGAGAGACTGTAGGCTATTAGTTTGAGTAGGCACATGTGACAGAGTCTTTCCTGTTTTCCATGAGCCGTTAGCCTGGTTAGGAACCCTTACCCGGGTGGAGTTTAGTCCCAGCTCGGGGGTGACCCACTGTTAAGAGCGATGAACTGTGTGGTATAAGGATGGGAGGTTCGTGGAAGGTCTGCACACAGTTGGTGACATTCTTACAAAGATAAGTGTCAACTGTGTGATAAATTTACATGCTGCATTGTTATTTATGTGCATATTTTTATGGGATATCATATGTGTGATTATAACTGTGTTTATTGTTATGGGTATTGCCTGTATATGTTGCATGTATATGTTTACTGCTATTTCAATGTGAATTTGTGCATTTACATAACATATTTTTCTGTTCACATTATATATATAAAGCTTCCGCAAGAGTTATGTGCATGGATATGTTTTAATCGCATGCAGATAGATAATTGTATGTGGCATAGCTCAGTTTGGATGTTGAGTATGTTACAGTATGTTCCACACAGAGAACGGATGTGTTCTCTGGCGTAGTGTGGCCTAGTATGGATGGTCGGGGACGTTAAAAAATAGTTTTAGAGCTAAGTAAAGCATTTGTGTAGTGGCATGGCCCGACCTGTTGGTGGTTGGGGATGTTACAAATTGGTATCAGAGCTTCAATGTTCAACACTGAGCCTGGATGGGCTGAGAAAGTTGAGTTGAAGAAAAATGTCATAGAGGATTTATTTTGAAGTGGCCAAATTTTAGTTTGTAAAGTGTCCATGGTAAAAAGTAACAGCAACTGGGCGGAATTTGGGAAAAGCACCAATTTATGTTGTTAAATTCAAGAGAAAATGGAGAAATTAGACCAAGTGGTGAGATATTTCCGACTTAATATATGTTCTAGAAAATTCGGATCTAGAATGGGTCGAATTTGAAGTTACAGTAAATCCATGATAGATGGAGTGGAATTCGTAATTAAAATTCCCAATTCGTGAATTGAGTTTGGGAAAAAAAACAAATCGTTCCAGAAATGTCAACCCACAGGGATCTGTTGTTACAGAGGTTCAGCTAGTGTTATCGGGGTGAAATTGAACGAATTTCATAGTTGTCAAATGTCTATGGTGAATTGGGAAAAAGCCCCAATTTCTGCGGTGTAATTCACAAGGAATCAATGAGCATAAAGGTGAATGTGTGCAGTTGGGTGCACCAAAAATTCATGTGGCGTAGTGAAAATATCGAGATAGGTAAAATTCAGCACTGCGTGTCAGGGTATTGGTGTGCTGATGCACATGTTAAATTTTGGCATCGCGTGGAAAATTATTGGTGTGCAGGTGCACGCACTAAATTTAACATTGTGTGGTGTGTACACACATAATAATGGTGGGCATGGCGTGCACAGTGATGGAAGAGCGCAGAGGAGTTTGGTTGGTGTGCATGCAGTATGAGTATAAGTTGTAACACAACAGTATAGTAAATGATGCGCGTAGACTATAAGTTCACGGTGGGATGTACTAAACTTTGGCATGGTGCAACACGCCGAGTGCAATGCACACAGAATATCAGCACGCAATACAAAATTTGTGCATGGTATAGAAACTGTGCACAAGTTATTGGCGTGATAGAGAAGAAATGCATAGTGGTTATAGGGGCGCGAAAGCACGATTTACCTTGTGGTGTTGTTGTGCACGATAAATATGGGTGTATAGGTTGAACTTTTGTACACGCAAAGTCGTTTGGAGGGCGAACAACAATAGAAAGGAATGGATTTCCATGACATTTTATACTGTTTGAACGTCATCTTTTTGCAATGCATTTTTGAGGGCTCTCTCGTGTCACTTGGTATATCTGTAGAAAACATTGACTAGATTTAGTTTGTTTTGGGGTTTGTTGTTGAATGACTGGAGGAACGGAGATGACATTTGGGCTATGGAGTCTGGAATGAGCAATGCATTGTCAGAACATTGAACTATCAAGAGGAGAAGGCTAATTAAGGCGATGAGTCTAAGTTTAACAGAAAATTTGCATGGTATTAGAGAAAAAGAAACACACAACCGCATCAGAGCATTATTTAAAATGAATTCAGAGTTGGTTTGAGAAGAAATAAATATAGTCTAAATTGCTAAGCTAAGAGCATCTCAGAGATGAATTCTAGGTTTTATATTCCTCCGATTCAGACAAATGAAAGTGAAATATAAGCTTACAAGAAACACATACTATTAAAGAAAACAAGACTCATATCACCACAGTCATAATCTTTTCATAAATAGTCCAAAATTCGCTTTTGCATTTATATATTCATTTTAATTCCAAAAATTACCAAAAAAAAGACTTCCTGTGCAGAGGGCAGGTTCCTTCCCCCTTTTTTTTCCTTGAGATAATACATATATATAGAGGAATTATTTGTATAATTAGAAACGCTCAGAATTCCGCACATTTCTAAATATAGAGATAAGTTACAAAAAGGGAATGATTTAAAATAACAGTTATCCTATTTTAAAGGGACTGTTTAAGAATAGGTCTATCATTTCTGGGGCCCCTTTCCTCTACTACCAGCTATCCAAAATTTGTTGAAATGTACTTACTTTTATTTGAGGACTCATTTTAGCTTAGCGATCTCCTCCTTTAGAGTATCTAACGAGACCGGTTGATCCTCTCCAACACTTTCAGCTGTTTCAGCTATGGTTTCTTTCTTCAGTCGCTTGCTTTGTTTCTTCTTAACAACTCGCATGTTGATGACTAGATCCCTCATAATGGGATTCAACCTGACTTCCAATTGTGAATCTGTAGAAGGTTTTGTGTGGAATTTAGTCGCTATTATATGTGCAACTACCCTTTCCTCCTTACTCGTAGGTAAATATACCATGTTCCCTGAATAACCAGTCTCACTAGATATAGCTTTGTCCATGTACCTCAATTTTGTGGACACTGAAATGCCTTTACAGAGATCAGAAGGTCGAGAAAATTTGGAGATTACACCCTTTATGGTTAATACGATGCATCCATACTTGAGAATTGGTAGTTATAGAGTCCCAATCATAAATCATAGACAGACTTACATACAAGTGCATTGGTTTTCCATGCTCATCTAATCCATTTCAAATGATTAGCGTTTGAGTTTGTTACATGGCGGCGTTCATCTAACATCATACGGATGTGAAGTACCAAACAAGTGAAATGGGGTGATATGACTACCCATTGCCCATCCCATGAGTGGTGGTTTTGATATATTGAAACACGTAACATCGAGACGTTGGCGAAAGTGGTTTCGGAAACCCGCCTTTCACCCCGATGTATATCTGGAGGCGCCACACGTCTATTTTAAAAACCATAATGGTTTTCTCGGTCCTCCAAACTATCAAGGTTCCGCGATGATGTAGTTCTTGATAAATTCTCAAGACTTGGGTCTTATCTAAAAAGATTTTGCAGAGTTAAAAAATTTCAATTATTAACATGTGAGAAGGTTGAAGTTTAATTAAAAATAAGCAAAGGTACTCAGGGAAAGAGTGTTATGACAAAATATTTCATAAGATGATCAAAAGCCAAGACCACAAAATGTCAAGGTATGAATCTGAGTGCAGCCATAAAATCTTGGGAGGCCACTACAGGAAGTCCTCTCATGTTAGTCAAGTATTCAATGGGATCTAGACAGAGGAATAGATCATGTAATGAATGAATTAGTGAAAGTGCAATCACTCCCAAGGAAACCAATATATAGATTAAGCAATACATTGGAGTCAAATCTTTTATAGAAGGAATTGACTACCTGGATGACAGTAATCAGATAAAGAAAGAGGCTTATTGCATATTGGATAAGGAGTGCATCATATCCATGGATTAGTTATGAAATCAGAGTAATGATTTTCTTATGGTTATCAAAGTGCACAGTGGAAGCATGGTATGAAGGGCATTATTTATGATATGATAGAATTGGATTGTGCAAGGTAGGTTAAAATCAGATTGGTCAAGACAAGGGAAAGTATTAGACAACAAGAAAATCCAAGTACTGATATGATTAGTTAAGGAAAGGATAAATCAAGTACCTCAAGAAGGAAGTTGGTGTTAACTATCCAAGGTTACTCAGAAAACATGACTAGAAATAGAATTGGGTCATGTAGGAGTTGGATCAGAGGGATCCAAAAAATAAATGGATGTTGAAGATCCAAAGTCTATAAGACAACAAGATTGGAATCATAATTCATCCAAGTATGAGTTGGGATGGATGGATCCAGGAAATAAATAAAATTTGAAGGTTAATATCATTTTAGTATTTGGATGGAAAAACAAAGGCAACCAAGAGTGTTTTGGCTCAAAAGTGCTTAGATAAAAAATATTCATGCACGGTAATTACAGTGAAGAGCACTTGAAGGTTCAGGAATCTAGGAGAATGGAAGAATTCTAGGATAAACAAGGAAATGTGATACAGGAAGAAAGAATTTGTTGCAATTACTGTAGCAACAAGTATTTTATGGCTTGTTGGGACAGCCATAGGGTGATAATGCTTGCATGTTTGCAAGTGTTGTTGATAATGTTGCTGCACACAGGTGGGAGCAACATGAGGCTGGAATATTGAATTATAAGGCTGATAAGGAAGAATGAGAAATTCTATAGTCATCAGCTAATCAGGTAGCATTAAACCTTTTTAATGGAAGCCATGCAGGTAAGTATCCCTCTTTTGGAAATTATGTTGTATAATTGCCAAAGGGAAATCCAGGTAA
>ML793637.1:349720-367670 GCA_009831015.1 Picea engelmannii | reverse complement strand
CTGAAGCTAGTCAATAAACAGGTGTTTTGGGTAAAACAATCATAACTTATTCATAGAGAATCCAAATGAAGTGGGACCAATAGAATTGGAAAGAGTACAGACTTTAGTTTCTTGTGTGTGAGTTTCAGAATATGATGTTAAACATTGAACACGGGGCATTATGTACAAGTTCTCTCTCCTAAATAAACTAGAATTGAATAAAGTCTACCATTCTTTCTATAACTTCTTTTTGGGGAGGATTCAAGGAGTGAAACTTGGAGGAGTTTCAGAGAATACATTGAGTAATATTATCTATAGAATCAGAGTATTCCAAGAATTGAATAATTGTATAAATTGAAGAAGTCTCAGGAAGCAATATCATGTTCTATGTGATGGTTGGTTGATGGTCATGATTTAATGTAAAGTTTTATTATCTCTCATATATTCTTGGGTGAAAGGAAGGGGCAAGGATGGAGAGGTCAACCCTCTCTTGATATTGGAGGATTGTATCTTCCTCTTGGAGGTTTATCCCTCCCTTTATATTTGGAAATTGTATCTACCTTTGGAAGTCATTACTTCCCTTGAACAATAACTATTGATTATTTCTCATATATTGTGCATGGTGTATTGTGGTGTATTGGTGTAACTCTTATACTATTCTTAATTGCTCATTGGATATAATTGAATGGTATAAGTATAAGTTGAAAAGGTTTTTAAATTGTACTTGATACTAATTCACCCCCCTCTCAGTATCAACAATATATTCATGTGCATGTGTTATCTAACTTTATTTCTTCATTTCAATTATCTGGGTGAAGCTATTGGTAGAGTTAGTTTCATGCCACAACTCATTCACTTACATTAATTCACTCCTAGGTAGGATAGGGTAGAATAGAATTAGATTAGGTCTACATTTAGATAGCATTCATATACATATTCCTTTTGCACAATCACCCATCACTCACCCTCATCGATGGAACAGGCTGCAACCGATAGAACTAAACTAGCAATGGTTGTTGGGGGGAAATCCGAATGGGTTCCCTATTCCAAAAAATGAGATTTCTAATTGGGACTTCTTACTGGGGGTAACCTTTTACTGTTGTTGAGGGAATTTAGACCCATCAACAAAGTTGGAGATAGAAGGAGGGTTGGATGACAAGCCTTCCCACGTGGAGTCATTTCATTTAAATCTTATCCAACCCATGGATCCTCTACAAACCTCTATTTATAATGACCCTTTGAGTCATCCGAGACCTGTCGAGACCATCTCAATCAAGACAATAAATCTCTTATCAAATCCCAAATTCAATGGTGAAGGGCATGTCTCTACATTCACACATCTCAAACTATTTGACAACACTTGATGAAATCTTAATATTATACAGGAAAATGAAACATACCAATTGTTCATCCTCACATTCGAAGGGAGAATTAAAGCTTGGTTTAACACATTTCCAGAAAAATCAATTCATAGATGGAAACAATTCATGGAAATGTTAATTGTTGCTCATCAAAATTATGTTTATGACAAACTCGTTGATGAACTGGCATAAATCCATAGGCTAAGAAATGAATTTGAGAATGATTTCTTTCGAAGAGTCATGCAGATTTACTAAAGATTTCTTGAAAGGGATGAACCCTTAGGAAAAAAAATATTCGATTGGTTTTTATATCTCATCTTTATTTATGAAGAATGCGATCTGAATGATCAAGCCATCTCCTATTCACAAGATTCAGATATGACCACGAACGATATAGGGGACATAATCTCCAACCATCACTTTGACACAGCTACAACAGAATCTTTATCAGTAATCCTATACCCCGTAGCCCCGGAGTGTGAACCATGTAACGACTCCCCTTCTGAAAATCAGGATCATATTCTGGTCTGTGATGAATCTGTTACCAAGGAAATCCCATCATATTCAGAATTTGAAGATCTTCATGCACTATATACAAATATGTTCGATTATTACCATCCACATGAGAATCCATCTATTTATCATGCAATACATTGTTCACGTTACTCTTTTGGTAATGAAATGTTGAATTATATACCAGATCAGGAAGAGTTCCCATCCTTGATCGATCAAACACTCATTATGAATGACACTTCATCCAATATTCAACACTTTGAAACCCCTTTGCAATATCAATTTTTGGAACATGTTGAATCACAATTTAATCATAATGATCCTAATTTTGGTGACTAATTTTCTGTTCCAGAATTGAGTGTGGGTACCAACTTATCATTCCTTGATCCTTCACAATCTAAGATTTATGACCTTGATGCACATATGTTAATCACTTAAAATCTAAAATATGTAGAGCACAATGATTTTGTTGATCCTCATGAAGAAACTATAGAAAACAAACAACCCATCACCATGCAAAGAATATGAAACATTGAGTTAACACAGGGATGTTATCACCTCAACCTGCCCTAGAATTACTTGTTATTCATCAGGGGAAAATTCATCAATATTTCTTGGATTCTATATCAATTCTCCAACACTCCTTGCATGATTTCGTTGATGTCATAGGAGAGGCTTTGGAGCTATCTTTCACTCAATGTTTCCCTCAGAAAATCCACCATTATCTCTCCTCTCAGCATGCAAAGTACATGAAATTTGAACCCAGGGAGATCTACATCGACAATGAGTCACTCCAATTTATATAGATGATTATGTCGAGTGATTATTGTCTTACTTCTACCCCTAGGATGAGAAATACCACCCACTTTGAGACTCCCTTACAAAGTACGTTGCATGCACTTTTCATCCATGAGCTTCATCAGGTATGTATCTCGTTGTTGATTTCCTTCCAACAATCATATGATTATCATTGTAAATTTTATGACATAATTGAAACTTGGTTGGAGGAATCCTACATGTCCACATGCATCATGAACCACAATGCTTCCGAATTCAATTTGTTGGGTGGAAATTTGTGTGAGTTAATTCTTCCTATCCTTCATTTATCACTGCTCCATTCTCTGCAATTGACCTTCACTAAACATGAGACCACATGTTTGGAGTTTCTTGATTGGATTCACTGGCACTATGCTTACACCTAGCTTCCTTTCATCCAATGTAGGTTAGGTTAGGAATAGGGTTAACATATTCATCTTACTTCTTTTCTTCTTACATAGTAGATATTTGTTTTTATTTTCATCTGAATAGGATAGGTTTAGATTTATTTTTTTTGCTTCAATAAAGACCACCAGTTGTCATTAGCTTAATTTACAGTTCATGGTGACCACTTTAGTTTAATTTACTTTTCATTAAAGTTTTCTTCTTTTAGGGAAATTCTCTTCATTTGTTTAACTAAAAGTTTGGTTTAATCTTGGTTTTCCTCCACCTTCATGAGGAAACCATGTACAGGAATCCTCTGAAAGGTTCAATTGCAAAATTCACTTGTCTCGACAACATTTACCCTGACATTGATAGTTGGGCATCCATTTACCCCAAAATGTTGAAAGAACGTATGCTAAGAAATACTTTACAATTTGACCAAGATTGATATTGGATTAAAGAAATCATGTATGTTGTTCATTGCCTAAATCAGGATGGTGTCTATTGAGTAGAACTAACTCAAACATTTGTGGATCTATGATAGAGGGTATTCCTAAGACTTCATGTTACATTTATCTTGTTTCCTAGTCTTAAAGTCCGTTTTCAATCATAGTGGAAAGTAATACTATATTTCGCATCTAGTATATGCCTCGAGGAACAGAGTATCAATTTTTAGTCTCCCTCTGATCTATCTCAAGTGGAATCTGATATCAAGGATATTGGTCAATAAAATGGCTCTTAAGCACACCTCTTTAGGGAAGAACTGGTAATCGTTATAGTTATAGTCATTTGATGTCCAAAAAGAGAGATTTCATTAGACAAACCAACACTCGAGCTCAATTATACTATGTCTCCTGACAACT
Source organism: Picea engelmannii (assembly GCA_009831015.1). Lineage (NCBI taxonomy): Eukaryota > Viridiplantae > Streptophyta > Pinopsida > Pinales > Pinaceae > Picea > Picea engelmannii. The sequence continues at coordinate 363,754 of ML793637.1, read as the reverse complement.
GGAACATGTAATACTCGTGGTTTGATCTCGAACATACATACATATTTTGATCTCCATTTCCATATTACTATAGTGGATATTTTCAGAAATATTTTCTGGAGTTTGGTCATGGAAAGATATGGCCACTTGAAAAGAAGGAAAACATTTGAAGAAGACACTTGTCTTCAAAATATTGGAATTGATTATGAAACATCAGACATGTGGTTAGCTAAGCCTATCACTATGTAAAAATAGTTCTATATCTTTAAGAATTAAAGAGGAAATGAATATCTCGCAAGGCCAAAGAAGATAGATTTGTAGATAGCAAATTGGAGTTATGGCCAATCCTTACCCCATTGAAGCACAAGGTTGTACAACTGAACTGGAAGTATTAAGAAAATATTGATGAGAAGTGTAATTATCAGCGAGTGCTAGCACTGAAACCCATCTGAATGAAGTATCATGAGTATTATCTTTCACATGGATTAATCATTTCAAGAGGTTGCAAACTTCTAGTTCGTTGGAATGTGTGAATATCCTATAAGTTGTTGGAAACACTCAATCTATAATTTCTTTACCAGTCAAATGCATTTCCTAATTACATATCGTTGATTGTCATGCCTCTAAAAGGATTTATTTTTTAGTTGCAACAATAAATTGGACCAAATTAATCTCTAACCCTGAATAAGTCATCTCTCCTAACTCAACATTATTCTTCCCATTCTTTCATCATCATATTTTCCCCTTCAAAGCAGTTCATTTCTTCAATTATGTTGTCCTATGACCTCTAATTATATTTCATGAAATACATACCTCTCACCTCCATTTGTCTTTTCACAGCAAGCACCTTTGCACTAGAAGAATGAATGAATTGACTTGCATCTCTTCCCTAGCTCATGAGTGGAATTAGGGGTCTCATTTTGAAAATGAATTAGAAATATTTGGGATATTGTGACATCAGTTAAACCATGACTGAGCATAATGGTTAATCAACAATCATTCTTACATGTTGGTTGGAAAGAAGATCCTATGTAATGGAGGAACCATCCACACACTAAGTAGATGCTCACGTGAAAGGCGAAGTGTCAAAGTCTAAAGGTTGAAAATCCAAAAGGGATGTCTCTATGTAGCCAAGTGTAGCAAATATTAAAATAAATCTCAATAGCTGGCAGTCATCCCCTATCAGGATAAAAGGCCACCACTTTCCCCATCCATCGAATTCTAAACATGCACTAAATAAATTGGGAAGGAATGGAAAGGAAAGTTTGATCAAACTAGGGGACATGCTGATATCTCTGATGGGGCTATGGATGCTCGCTAGCAGTGGTGCAAGGTCTGTGACATTGTGGTGACTCCACAGAGTCTATGGATGCTCACGGGAAGTGGAGCAACACCTGCGCAATATCTATATATGCACCTGGTGAAAAATCTTTATTTATCCCTAACCTATATCAACCCTAAGATGGAGATACCAACCCAAATCATCGACCCAGTTTAAGGAAATAAACTTTGTTGTCATTCATTCTCCATCTACAACAGAAGAGCTCTACTAGCCAATATGAAAACATCACCAGTGACCCCACCATGATGGAATCATTAAGGTAACTGTTACACATTATTCCCAGAAATTTTTGAACTGAAAAGTAAATATCACGACCCTTTATAATTTTTGCTTATCAGTTAGGAAAGACTAGCAGAGATTATGGCTTCTCCTAGTGTGTCTCCATTTGTCATATCAACACAAAAACCTCACAATTTTATTGTCTTATCCTCTATCCAAGACAAGAAATCCCCCCCCCCCTTTAATTCTTCCCACCGGAACCCCTGCACTCTCTCCCTCGTGCAAATAGCTATGCCTAATTTCTCCTCACCCTACCTTGCCTTATCATTTCCAGTTCTTCCTCATATCGCTGACGATCCACACTTTAGAAAGTCCCTTCTTCCTATGCTAAAACATAGAGTACTAATGCACATATAGTGTCTTCCACCTCCACATTGGCTCGCCAATGGTTCCTTTGCCAATACATAAGCCATCTCCCTTTGAACTTGGATAACGCATCAACACGCTTCCACCAAACCTCACTAGCACACATATTCATCGTCGGTGAAGTTCACATTATTAATGATGTCTCACCGATATTGGTCACATTGCTATTCTCATCATGGGCATACCTTTCACCAGTTGACTCCCTTCTACTCACATCGTTGCATCACATAACAATGACACTCCCTCCCTTTTTCTTTGTTACATTGCTTATCTATGAGGTTCACCTCTCCATTCCTAACACGCTACCCATTGAAAGGTTTCCCTCTCATATCACAAATGCATCAATTAAAGGATGTCAATCCCTCTTCATTTCCAAGTGCATCGATGACCACCTACTCTCTCTCACCAATGTTGACCCGATCAACATAGCCCTCTTTTGTCTTGAGGCCTAACGCATCCCTCTCCCATCTCAAATCTCATATATGCCCCTGAAATATTACCTCAATTTCAATGAATTATCTAAGAGCCTACATATCACAGATGACTCAGGAACTCACATAACCAGATTTGGGCAAAGCAATAGAAAGAACGGGGCACATAATTCCATTAAAAACACCTTTGAGCACAAATTTTGGGTATTATTCAAAGTGTATTTCTCATCACCAAAATAAGTCTATTATATATATTATGTAATTACTATCCCAATGCAACTGACGGAATCAAAATTCAAGGTTCGAAAGTGTCAAAACAATCGTCTAGGATTTTTCGCCAAGCAAGCCTCGACAATCATGGCCATCATTATAAATTGATCCACTCAAATGATGAAAAAACATGTTCATTTATCTTGATAGAGGCATCTCTTTGTTTTATCTACGTTGCAAAAAGTGACACCTCAATCAGGCATCATATGAGGAAGTTATGGGCTTTCGAACTCAAGCTCTGATTGTCTCTTGTCAGTTCAACACTTAGAATTTTTTCTAGTTTTGCTTTCTCTGAAAGGAGAAGTTCCCTTTGAATCCTCTGAAACAATTCGGAATATTTCCCTTCAATTTATCTGATACATATCGAAGGAGTTAGAACAAACTCCTCTGATACATATCAGAGGAGTTAGTTTAAAACACTCTGATACAAGTCAAAGGAGTTAATATTAACTCCTTGGATGGAAAGTCGGAGGAGTTAATACTAACTCCTTCAATACAGGTCGGAGGACTTAGTACTAACTCCTCTGAATAGGTCGGAGGAGTTAGTACTAACTCCTCCAAAACTAAAAAATCAGTCTATAGTAAATCGACCATAACGTTTGACTCGGGTGTCCATTGTGCGAGTTATTTATACCGTTTGAAAGGTATCTTATAGATATACAACTTCCTAGTTATATTATTGGATAAATTTATAACCTATGATATACTTATTTTTGTATTAATATCTGACACCTTTTTGACATCCTTGAAGAACACCATAACTCGACCTCGAGCAGAGGAACCATGAATCGAACTCAGGGAAGTTTATAAATGATAATTCAATTATTTTTTGCCCCATTCATATGTATTATAATGATTATTCTTGATGTCTTATTTGGATTTGTTCTCATCTACTATATGTTGAACAATGTTAGGTACCCATGCCAAGAGGAAGATGCACTCTTGCAATGCGATCTACAGCCAAAGAAAATATAACGATAAAACGATGTCAATTATTCTATCAACGGAAATCAGTGAGAGGAAATAAGATCAAACTACTGAAGACAGAGTCTGAATCCTATGATGAAGATTCCCCCATACCCAAGGCCAGTCTTCATGATGTGCAAGGCACATATGGCCAAAATCCATGATGACCCACCAACCCTAGGAGAAAAATTCAAAGTGTAACCATTTTTCTTGTTACTCATCATCACAAAGAGGATGAGGACAAACGTTAGAAGATGAAAATTCATAAAGGGAGACAAAAGACAAAAGGTCTTATTGAACCTCAATAAATACTAGAATAAAACCGAAAGAAATGGCTTTTGGCTCTTCAAACATTTTACACTTCTGAACTACTTTGGGAATACAGTGTCAACTAAAATTGGAGAGCTATACTTAGAGTTTTCATGTAATATTTCTGAAATTGTCACTACGAAGAAGCCTTCAGGGCTAACTTTTAACAGAGAGAAGAACTTGCATCTGTGGTTGTTTTTTCTGCGAACTATTTCAAGCAAGATGCATGTTGTTCACATGGGTTGTAAGAGCATGTTTGTTTATGGAGTATTCTGATGTGTTGGCCCTTGGTTATGGAAGGTTGAAAATATTAAGGAAAGAAGCACGAAGTGCGAACTGCGCGAAAGACAAGTTGATTGAGATTGGGTCGAAGTGGCCAAAAGAGCAGAAAAGACGGAGCGAAGTAAGAGAAAGAAAGTCGTTGGACGGGGAGATCGAGGAAGATAGATCAGCAAGGAATATGGATCATGGATGACTCATCAAGTGGGAAAAGCCACCAATAGAAGCTTTGGATCACCTCACAAGAAAGAAGGAAAGACATCATGGTGAAGCCCTGAAAACGTAGGTCAAGTTGACCTAGCGTTTTAGACACCTAGGGTTTTGGTATTTAGGGTTTTGACACCTAGGTTTCAGCCTAAGGATGTCCGAGAGTCATTGTAATGTATAAATAAAGGTCAAGAGGACCTGGGATGGGTTAGAGAGAGAGATTATGTATGATGAGTGATTGTTTTTATTGTTGAGAGAGAAGTATTGTGTGGTGAGAGAAGTCTGTGTTGTAATATCTTCAGTTGGGTGTGAAGATCAACCCTGCAGCTGGGTGTGCAGGGAGGGAAGAGAGGAGAAGAGAAATAAAGAGAGAGATATGCAAGCTAAGAGTGCATATAGAAATATATGCTTTCATCTAATATATTATAAAGCGCAGTTCTGTGGACGTAGCCCTAGGGAGAGGGTGAACCACATATATCTTGTTGTTGTCTGTGCTTGATGTTGTGTTCTTCTGATCTATGATATATGGTTAACGCAATATTGTGTTAGATCTGAGATAGAGTTCGCGTAGTAGTCTTAAGAAAGATAAAGAATAACTAGATCTGTGTGAGAGTGTTTCCCTGGATCCCCTTTTCATTTCCTCTGGTTGTAGACACTCGTGTCCTACAACCCCCTATAGCTACTTTGGGTGAGACTGCATCTTCTTTGTAGGTGTTGTTGAAAGGGCCAGTAGTCGTGGCTTGTTGGTGCGTTGTTAGAACTAAACCCTGGGTCTGCCCCTGTGCCAACAAATGGTTTCGTTGCTAGGACCGAGATCTTCTTGAGGGAATGTCAAGGTGTTTTCCATTGAAAATAGAGATTCAGAAGTGGATAGAAGAAAAAGAGAAGGACTTCTTTGAAGCTCAGAATAAGAACCCTAATATTATTACTGAGGATTGGTTGGGAAGGTATATCTTTAATGATATACATGAGATTTTCTTTGGAGGAATTTGTAAGGAGCCATATGAGTGGCTAGCCAGATTAGCAGATACCCAGTTTGAGATCAGACTTAGGCCACCTGCAATTTGGACGTCGGCGCTGATCAAGAAGGTCAAGAGAGTTGATATCGTCGTGTCAAGAGAAGTAGATCATTGGTTTGATAGTACCATTGGAGGGTATATCACTGAGTTTTCTATTTATAGAGTAGAATCATATAACCAAGAAGAGAGATATTTCTTTAAGGGACCGAGAGGAAAATTTTTACATTTCCTGAATTTGAAGGTCAAGATGCTATTGCATGAGAAGAACATCCTGAAGATATAGTAGCGGGTCAGATTGAAAAACATAATGTTCAAGAATTCAAACAGCAACAATGACACAGAGGTTAGACACACACATAGTGGGAGAACCTTCAGAGAAGTTCCTCTGGTGGACTTTTTTAATAAGAATCATGAACCACCAACACAGGAAGAAGGGTTCTACAGTGGAGAAGAAGAAGATCTACTGAACGAGGAACATTCATTGTCCGCTAGGGCAGAAGAAAGGAGGACTAAATAACCTCCCCGAGAAGAGTCAGAAACTTCAGGGACTGCGCAGATTGTTGAAGTAAGTATTATTATGCCTCTTATTGTTTTAACATCATTAAGTAACTAGAGTAACCTAAGTCATCATAACACTCAGAGCACTAGTACAAGTGGTTCAGTGCATACTCAGTTAGGAACCCTAGGAAGATATATGGCAGATGAGATGAGGTTACCTACCTTTAGGGGAGATGGATCTGAAGATCTTGATCAACATTGGTTCTTATGTGAAGTTGTATGGAGTATTAAAAATGCCACCGACGAAGCTATTAAGAGAGCTCATCTTAGTACTACCCTAAGAGACTGTGCACTGAGCTAGTACATGAAGTTTGTCCAAGGAGATGTCCATCTAAAACCACTGAACAAGATCAAGACTGCAGTGATTGTAGAATTCAAGAAATCTAAGTCGAAGTCATAGTGCATCACAGAGTTGAAATAAACCAAGCAGAAAGTAGTGAAACCTATTTGGGAGTTTGATCAAAGATTTAAGACCCTGACAGGTCATTTGAGTTTTTAGATTCCAGACGAACAAAATAAAGAATGGTTCATTGCTGCCCTCTTACCACACATCAGAGTCCCTCTTATGAAACATAAGATCGCTTCGCAAGCTGAGGCGCTAGAGATCACCATGAAACTAGAATCAACCCCTATGGGAGAGTCCAACTTAGGTATGCGTCAAATTTTGAGTTAGCTAACAAGCTTATCACTGCAGGTTGAAGATATGAAGAAAGATAAGGGAAAAGATAAAAGAGAAGATATTTGGTGTATCAGATGCAAATCAGAAGGTCATGATAAGGAGCACTGTCCTCTATTCCATGATTACTTGGCTTTAGGAGCCCTGATCCCTTTGAAGCAGGTTACTCTACCTTGGTGCGAGGTATGTAGAAATAGACATGGCCTTGGATAATGCTATTACATGCAAAAATATGTCCAGACACCTACCAACCTTTACTGCACATTCTGTAAATCTATGGGGCATGATGAGAAATATTGTAGGGCTTATGACCTCTTGCATGAAATATCAAGATAAACATATAGAATTCAAGGCAAAGTACAACAAGAAGGAAATACTATGCAATTTAAATCCCCAGGAAAAGGAAAATTCAACCCTTGTGGAAGATTCAGAGGAAGAGGACAAGGAGGAGGCATGGGTCGAGGTCGAGGTCAGATCATTTGTTATAACTGTGAACAACCAGGTCACTTGGCAAGGGAATGTCAAACCCTTGTACCACTTGCAGTTACTGCAACTCATTTGAACATGTCATAGAATATTGTCATGCGTTGTTAGCCAAACTTCAGGAAAGACTAGGAGGGAACCAACAAGTACAACTAATCTCATCAAAACCTCGCAGAGTGGATCCTAGAGTCGCCATTATCACTAGAGGAGGCGCTGCTATAGGAGAATACAGGGTGACTCCAAGGAAGATTACAGAAGAATCAAGAGTTATAAGAGATGAGGAGAAGACACATGAGTTTGATCCAAAGAAAGAGAAGCAGACATTTGAAGAGGCAAGAAAAGAGTTTGGAAGAGATCAGGCTTCTTCATCAAAGGCACAACCAGAAGTGAGAGAATGTGGAATGCCCCAAGACTTTGATCAGTCTGCTTCGCCCGAAGAAGGAAAAGAGGTAAGAAGACTTATGGAATTCTTATGTATTTGCATTAATTTGATTAAGGATGAAAAATCCATACAAGAACTACAAAATTTTATCAGACAATATGAAATAGGAAGGGAAAATCCTCTACTGAATAAAGCAGTACATCAACTATCCAAAAAGAGAATGACAAATAAGGAAATACACCTTAATTCCCAAATTGGAGATTATGATATAGATTATGTGGTCCTCGACTTAGGATCGGAGGTCAATGTTATGACGAAGCAGACCTGGACACTGATGGGAAAACCCAAGTTGATATATTCCCCTATCAGGCTTGGGATGGCTAATCAGCAGGAAGTGAGCCCCTTTAGTAGGCTGGAACATGTCCCTGTGGACATCGACAGGGTAAGAACAATTGTGGACTTTGAGGTGATTGAGATAGTTGATGATAACTGTCCTTATCCTGCGTTGTTAGGAATTGATTGAGCTTTCAAAAATTCCACTGTTGTTGACTTAAAGAAAAGAAGAATGACATTTGAAGGTGATGGCCTTAGGGTCATTACACCTCTGGATCCTGATGAAGGTTGAAGATACACAAAACCCATCAGAGAATAAGACCACCCATATGAGCTAGAGAATATATATAAATTGACATTAAGATAGAAGGATTGCATTAACCCTACAAAAGATGGGAACATAAGCTGGCGAAGTGACAATGCATGTTCATCAGACTCATAAGAAGCACTGGAGAACTAGCAGAACAAAATGTATGAATTTTTTGCACGGATATGTGCTAGATTAACCAAGTAAGTTCGTTGGATTGGCACAGAAGTAAGTAACTTGCCCACATTTGATGGTTTAAATCACTTAGAAACGTTCTTACTAGAATTTGAAGAAGTTGTACCAGTAAAACAAATATTGTTGGCACTGGATGACTCTTTGAAAGCTACTCCAACAAGATGGTGGGGGACACATAAAAGGAACATCACAGACTAGATGTAATGTCACACTTTGATGACAACGCAATTTTCAGACAACATTGAAGGATGAAAAGTTAGATACACAGGTCAAAGTTTTCCAAAGGACCATGTGTGAGGTTGTGAGGAGGCCTAGAGAAGCATTCCTCAAGAACAATGGGTGCATAAATTCATCAATAATCTAGACACAGCGCCTATCAATTGGTATCTTCAAGCAGAACTGTGCCTCACCACTTCAGATTGGTACGGTATGAATCAAAACTTTATAGCTACATTTTCATTTGAAATCCAGTACCCTTCAGTAGATCAAGCTCTACAAGTTGTTAGACATAAAGTATTTGAGGAGGCACCTAGCCTCCTTGTGAACCAAGAAGAGGATGAATGGACTGCACCTCTTCAAAAACTGCAAGGATGTTACAATATCAATGTCGATGAAGACGATGATCCTAGGAATGTGAACATCGCAGAAACGGAAGGACAGAGAGACATAGAAGCACCAGGATTCGAACTACCTTTCATTGGACAACCGATCAAAATCAAGAAAGTTAATATTGGAACAAAGCAAGCACCTAATCTTGCTAATGTTGGGGATTACTGGGATAAGGCCACCATTGATAAGATCACAAAATTAATGCATCAATATCAGGACTTGTTCCCAATCAAGTTCATTGATATGAAGGGCATAAAAGGGCCCATGGGAGAGATGAAGATCCCCTTGAAGCCAGATTCAAGGCCAATTAAGAAGAGACCCTACAGATTGAATCCCAAATATAAGGAGAAAGTTGATATTGAACTAGACCGAATGCTGGAAGCAGGAATCATAGAACCTGTTGAAGAGTCAGAATGGATTATCCCTATGGTGGTACAAGATAAGAAGACAGGAGAGATCATGATCTGTGTAGATATCAGAAAGCTAAATGATGCATGTTTGCATGACCCATTCCCTACATCGTTTACAAATGAAGTGTTATATAATGTAGGAGGACAAGAGGTATATTCCTTTACAGATGGATTTTCAGGTTATCACCAGATCAGGATTGCCAAGGAAGATCACCATAAGACCACATTTGCAACAGAATTGGGTTCCTACCAGTATACAATGATGCCTTTTAGATTGAATAATGCACCAACCATCTTTTCCAGGGTGGTGGTCGAAGCATTCAAGGAGTTTTTACATAATTTTTTGGAAGCATATTTTGATGATTGGACTATTTTTAGCTTATTAAAAAATCATATTGAATGTTTAAGACTAATGTTGGATAAGTCCGGGCAATGTCAGATTGCCCTGAATTTGAAGAAGTGCATCTTCTTTTCACCTTTTGGAGTGTTGTTGGGCCATATTGTGTGTAAGCAAGGGTTGCTGGTAGATCCATCCAAGATTTCCATTATTGTTGATCTACCCCCTCCTACTTTAGTTAGAAAGATGCGCACTGTCCTGGGACAAACTGGATACTACAGGAAGTTCATTAAGGGCTATGCACAGATTAAAACACCCATGGAGAATCTTCTGAAGAAATATTGTTAGTTTCAATGGACAAAAGAATGTCAGCAGAGCTTCGACACACTGAAACAGAAAATGGTTACTGCGCCTATTCTAGTTTTCCTAGATTGGAGCTAGGAATTTCATGTGCATGTTGATGCATCTTCTATTTCACTAGGAGCAATGTTAGCACAACCAGGAGCAGGAGATATTGACCACCCGTTAGCCTTTGCTAGCAAGAAGCTATCAACAACTGAGATAAATTACACCACCACTGAAAGAGAAGGTTTAGCCATGGTGTATGCGTTGTAGAAGTTTCGTCACTACTTGTTAGGAGGCCATTTTAAGATGTTGACTGATCAGTCTGCGTTGAAATACCTAATCAACAAGCCATTGTTGGGGGGAAGAATATGCAGATGGCTACTGTTATTCCATGAATATGATTTTGATATTGTGGTCAAGCCAGGGAGAATGAACAAGGGACCTGATCATTTGTCTAGGTTAGAGCATGGAGAGGAACCTACTAGTTTGGAGGATACACTACCAGATGCACAGTTTTTGGCCATTAGAAGGGTTGATGACCACTTCGCCGAGATAGTCCAGTTCCCGTCAACATGAATGGAACCTAGTGAATATACAATCATCCAAAAGAAACAACTAGTAGTTTGCGCTGCATATTTTTCACTTATAGCTAGACAACTATACAAGATGGGACCTGATGAGATCCTGAGGAGATGCGTTATGGAGGCAGAAAGACCATTGATTTTAGCAGAAGAACATGAAGTCATCGCAGGAGGACACTACGTAGGGAAAGCAACAATGCAAAAGGTTCTTAGAGATGGCCTTTGGTGGCCTACTTTACATAAAGATGCCAAGGAATATTATAAAGCCCGATGTATGCCAAAGAGTTGGGAAGCCTTCCCGAAGAGATGAGATATCTTTAGTACCACAACTGATTTTGCAGGCATTTGAGAAATGGGAAATTGATTTCATGGGACCAATAAACCCACCAGGGAAGCGCACAAGAGCTAGATACATCATCACTGCGACAGAGTATTTGACAAGATGGGAAGAAGCAAGAGTAGTTAAGGACTGTAGTGAAACTACAGTTGCACGATTTATATTTGAGGATATCATAACCAGGTTTGGATGCCCGAAGACCCTGATGAGTGATCAAGGCACACACTTTATTAATAAGACTATTAAAGCTTTGACTCAGGAATTTGAAGTCCACCATAAGAAGAGTACTCCTTACCATCCACAAGCGAACGGGATGGTCAAAGATTTCAACAAGATCTTGGAGACAACACTGACGAAGATTTGTAGTGTGAACAAGGATGACTGGGATTTGAGAGTACCAATAGTGCTATGGGCCTGTAGAACTACTTGCAAGAAGGTAACAATGCAGACTCCCTTCAAGCTGGTGTATGGCCTAGAAGTAGTTCTCCCTATGGAATACTTGGTTCCTAGTCTCAAAATTGCAACATTCACAGATATGGATGACATTGGCATTGTTCAAGAGAGGATTGCGCAGTTGGTAGAACTAGAAGAAGACCGATTTATTGCAGGATTCCATCAGCAGGTACAGAAGGAATGAGAAAAGACCTATCATGATAGGAAAACCAAGAAGAAATCCTTAAAGCAAGGAGATCTGGTATTGGTATACAACAACAAGTTCATAAAGAATCCAGGGAAGTTCAAGACACATTGGCTTGGGTCATATGAGGCTTTTTACGTTACACAAAGAGGAGCGGCGTAGTTGAAAACTTTGAATGGAGAATGGAAGGAAGGTTTGGTGAATGGGAGACGGTTGAAATTGTACTATGACAACTAGCTGCCTCGCAGTTCTCAGTAGAAGCATGATAAAATGGGTCTAGGTACCAGGTGCAGTTGAAACTAGGTACCAGACGCAAAAAAGACAATTTTCACAAGGAAAGAAGGGTGGGACAGAGAAGAAAGCGCAGGCTGCCTCACGCAGTCCGAAGACGAAGAAAAATAGAAGGTACAAGCCTGAAGTGCCTCTGGATGAGTCACATGTGAGTTTTGGGGGGCTATTGGCCCTTGGTTATGGAAGGTTGTGAAGATTAAGGAAAGAAGGGTGAAGTGTGAACTGCACGAAAGACAATTTGACTAAGATTGGGTCAAAGTGGCCAAAAGAGTAGAAAAGATGGAGTGAAGTAAGAGAAAGCAAGTCGTTGGACAGTGATATCGAGGAAGACAGATCATCAAGGAAGATGGATCGTGGACGAATCAACAACCAGAAAAACACACCAATAGATGCTTTGGATCACCTCGAAAGAAAGAAGGAAAGACAGGTTGGCGAAGCCTTGAAAACACGGGTCAAGTTGACCTAGTGTTTTAGACACCTAGGGTTTTGGTATTTAGGGTTTTGACACCTAGGTTTCGGCCTAAGGATGTATAAGAGTCATTGTAATGTATAAATAAAGGTCAAGAGGACCTGGGATGGGTTAGAGAGAGAGATTATGTATGATGAGTGATTGTTGTTATTGTTGAGAGAGAAGTATTGTGTGGTGAGAGAAGTCTGTGTTGTAATATATTCAACTGGGTGTGAAGCTCAACCCTGTAGCTGGGTGCGCAGGGAGGGGAGAGAGGAGAAGAGAAATAAAGAGAGAGATCTGTAAGCTAAGAGTGCATATAGAACTGTATGCTTTCATCTAATATATTTTAAAGCGCAATTCTATGGATGTAGCCATAGGGAGAGGGTGAACCACATATATATTTTTCTTGTGTGTGCTTGATGTTGTGTTCTTCTGATCTTTGATATACTGTTAATGCAATATTGTGTTAGATCTGAGATAGAGTTCGCGCATTAGGCTTAAGAAAGGTAAATAATAACTAGATCTGTGTGAGAGTGTTTCCCTAGATCCCCTTTGCATTTCCTCTGGTTGTAGACACATGTGTCCTGCAACCTCCTATAGCTACTTCGGGTGAGACTGCATCTGCTTTGCAGGTGTTGCCGAAAGGGCCAATAGTTAGGGCTTGTTGGTGCATTGTTAGAACTGAACCTTTTGTCTGCCCCTGTGCAACCATGATGCAATAGATGTCTTCTTTCATTTTTGTCATTCTTTCTTATATTACATGTCTTGAGCGAATGAGATGATAATGTATGTGATATAGTGACTTAGACTATTATGGTTATATATTCACGTGCATGTGTTATCTGACTTTATTTCTTCATTTCAACTATCTGGGTGAAGCTATTGGTAGAGTTAGTTTCATGCCACAACTCATTCATTTATGTTAATTCTCTCCTAGATAGGATAGGGTAGAATAGAATTAGATTAGGTTTTCATTTAGATAGTCTTCATCTACATCTTTTGTTTGCATAGTCACCCATCACTCACCCTCATCAGTGGATTGAGTCACAACCGGTAGAACCAAACCAACAATGGTTGTCGGGCCATAATCTAGATGGGTTCCCTATTCCAAATTGTGAGAGGTATAATTGGGGCTTCTTACCGGGGGTAACCCCTTAGTGTTGTCAGGTGAATTTACAATCGTCAACAAACCATTAATGAACAATATTTTTTAAGTTAAACATATGCATAAAAGAATTTTATTCACTTTATATACTTATATTTTAATATACATATATACGTAAAAACAATGGGATATCTAAAAAGTTAAAAGACTTTGATGTTAATGTTTTCTAATTATCAAGTTGTTTTATGTAACTATTTTATGTGCGCAAAATTAATATTAATATTTAAAACTTCTTTTTATATTGATTTATTTTTAAGTAAGAAAAATTTGCATATTTATACATATGAGTATAATCTTAAAATCTTAACGTATAATTCTATTATTGATAAGATTCTCCCATAAGGCATTTTCATCCAACACTCTTGTACTGAAGTGCACTCCAACTTTCGCAATGGCTTTCAGGGTGAATCGAATTTAACAGTACATTTTAGTGTTTGTTGTGCGGAGGATATACATGTGCATAGTGCGTAGGTGAAAAAAATAAAAATAA
>ML793637.1:299905-329922 GCA_009831015.1 Picea engelmannii | reverse complement strand
TTTTTAAACAAAATTGATCAAAGAAACCAAACTATGCAATCTCAACAACAATCCCATCCATTCTTTCAAATTTCTGGCGGGTTTCTGAACAAAGTTGATCAAAGAACCCAGGCAGAAAAGTTCAAAAACTGTCTAATATTTAGAATACTGTTATGTTACATTATGGGAAAAGGAACCGTCACATCTAGTAAAGGTACGAACCAAGGTATCGATGCTTTTGGCCAACTAACTCGCACTTGCGCCTGTTCTTCGTATTGAAGCCTCTCGCCGACTGACTCTTTGTTGCGCCTGTTCTTTGTCATGATTCATAAATGATAAAGCAATCTGTCCCGGGGGTGCCATGTTTCCTAAGAAACAATCAATCAGTCCTGAGAATTATTCAGGCAGAGGCGTCCGGAAGATCGGTATTGATACAGAGCAGTCTGTTATGCAGATGCTATTATCATACGAAGTAGTCTGCCCTGATTATTATTTTTCATACGAAGACGTGCAGAGAAAACTAGAAATGGAATACTCGCAGTGTATCCTGAAATCCCATTCTGACATAGTTCTGGCATATTTTGCCGGGGTTTTGTCAGTAGTTTTTGTCATTGGAGTAGGGGTTTTGCTTTTCATTTTGGGACGTTTGCCTCGACACTGGGTATCAGAGTCCAATTCTACACCGGGAAAACCCGATTTGATGGAGAAAAATTCAGATCATTTCTTGATCGATAATCGTGATTGGGGAGGTCGATCGACAGTACCTGCCCCTGCTTCAGTGGAAACACTTGGCGAAAACAGAGAATATGGGGCGGGACTAGCTCCTGCTCTTGTGAAGGCTGATGTTCCTTGGTCTGCCAGCAGGAGAGCCATGTCAGAAAGTGATCGAGTTTTAAAAACTGTTAAGGGGATACTTAACGAAATAACTCAGGAAAAGTTTGATGTTCTCAAAGATCGACTTATAAATTCGGGGATTAACTCAGCAGACATTCTGATGGGAGTAACATTTCTTATTTTTGACAAGGCAACCATGGAACCAACATTTTGCCCTATGTATGCTGAGTTGTGCCAGTATCTAAGTACAGCACTCCCTCAATTTCCATCTGAAGAACCAGATGGAAAACCAATATCGTTCAAGCGAATGCTTCTCAACACTTGCCAAGAAGCATTTGAGGGTGCAGATAATCTGCGAGCTGAAATCAAAGATTTGACAGCCCCAGATCAAGAAGCTGAACGCCATGTAAAGGAGAGGATGGTAAGGCTTCACGCTCTGGGAAACATTAGGTTGATCGGGGAGCTTTTCAAGCAGAAAATGGTACCGGAAAAAATTGTTCATTATTGTATTCAGAGATTGTTAGGCCCAGTTATGAACGCTGCTCCAGCTGAAGAAAATGTGGAGGTGCTTTGCCTGCTTTTCAATACTGTTGGAAAAGAGCTTGAGGAAAACCCCAAGTCCCGCATAATCATTGATTCTTATTTCGTCTCTATGGAGCAGATAAGTAACAATCAACATTTTGCATCTCAAATGAGACTCAAGGTTCGCAAAGTTATTGACTTGCGTGCTAATAAATGGATCCCTAGACACAAAGAGATGAAACCCAAAAATATAAATGACATCCATTCAAAAACTGGACAAAAGCTAGGTTTAAACCCCACAACAACAAGCATGCGTAATATGGGTGCTGGAAACAGTTTTGGTATTAGACGCGATGCAGGAGGTAGGAAGGAGTTAGGCACATGTGAAAGTGTGGGCACAAAGCATGAAGAGGCGCACAAATTAGCTTGGCGGGTGAAGGCGCGCAGGGAAGGTGAAGCAACGCTCAAGGAAACTGAAGCGTCAGGGGCGACAGTCACTACTGCCTGTGATACGCATCAGCTGTAGGTAGGTGAAGCAGATTATAAAGGTGATAACTCTAGAGAAGATCGGGTTGATAAAGGACGAGAGAAACAGAGTTAAGGGACGGCTCAAAAGAAGGAAGAAGACTGGTATGAGTGAAAACCCAAGGACGAAGACAAACGCTTGTTGCAGAATTTAAAACAGAGTATTGGGTTTATAGCACAATGCTATCGTATATGTCACTGCTATTTCTGTAGTGCAATGCTACTGCATATGTAAATACTCTGACTAAAGAGAATTTGCAATTTGTTTTCATGTAAATAGGCTTTTGAGCAATGAGAATTGTGTGTTTTTATTGTTACTGTTTTGAGCTATAGACTCTATCCTTTAGTGCTGTGCATTAAGTTTCATATACAGTAGAGTTTGTAGAGATAGGTTTCGGCTAAACGTTCTACTTTTTGGACTTTTTGTCTGAATCCGGCTATGTAAATCTGAATAAAATTGTTAATTTCTGTTGTTTAAATTGCATTTCTGAATGCATAAATGAATTCAGCGTGCTTGAAAATTTCTGGGGCATTTGGATTATACAAACTTAGCCACTCAAATCTGCAGATCTAGTCATTACTCACTGGATTTCGGACAAAATCAAATGGAAAAAGTCACAGAAAACTGCCAAAAGGTAGAACATTTAGACTAAGCTGTAGAGATATAGGCTTGTCCTTGGCCTATTCCACTTGAACAGTTTTGAGGTTTTATACATATTAACATGAACAGTTTTGAGGTTTTATACATATTAACATAGATCTATCTTAACACTCAAATTTATTATAGTTTAAAGGAATTATTATTATTATCCAGTTTTTTAATAAATAATAATAATCTGATTTTAAGGTCAGGGTTAAGCCAGACATCAAATTGGTGTCTAAAATCTTCTTGTTTGTGAGACATGGGACCCCCTAAGAACAGCTACTTGACTGGTATAACATACCCTACCCTACCCTGCTTTATCCCCTTGGATTATTATTGAGTTTTTTTTGAAATTTTTTTAATTATTTTCAATTTAATTTATTGAACTTGATTTTATAGTAAAACTTTTACCTAAACTGAAGATACACCTCCCTACTATCTGTGAAATAATCCCTATGATTCAAAAAAATCCCTGTGTATCCCTGCAATGGCCTTGATTTTACAATGAGACATTTACCTGAATAGAAATACACCTCCCTACTATCTGTGCAATAATCTCTTTCATTAAAAAAAAATATCCTTGCCATGGACTGGATTTTACAGTGAGACATTTACCTGAACTGGAGATACACCTCAATAATCTCTTTCATTAAAAAAATATCCTTGCCATGGCCTGGATTTTACAGTGAGACATTTACCTGAACTGGAGATACACCTCCCTACTATCTGTGCAATAATCTCTATGATTAAAAAAAAAAATCCCTGTGTATCCCTGCAATGGACAATGATTGTTTGGAAAGCCTATGGACAATGATTGTTTGGAAAGCCTACGTCACCTACCTAGTGGAATACGAAACAAAAATGAATGTCTAATGCCGTATAATGTTCTACTTCCAAGTCAAGGGCATTCCCAAGCACTTATTTTAAAGCCTTCAGTGGATAATCATTCCCAAGCACTTATTTTAAAGCCTTCAGTGGATAATGTAATGCTGTAGCAGAAGGGTACTTGAGGTTTATTTTCTGGTAAATCAAGTGCACTACTGCAGAATTCAACGCCCATATGTGTGATGGAGAACCTAAATTTTAGGGTCCTGCAGATATTTTTTAAAGTCCAAGAATAAGTTGAAACTTTGCTGGAGGAGAGAATTTTAATGCTTGGGACTTTGAAGAAGAAAATCTGTGTGTTCGAGGGATGAAATCTTTGCTGGAGGAGTGTAGTGCTTGGGACTATCCTGAATTTGTCTGGCAAACAATCTTATTCGCCATGGAGAGTGGCGAACGCCATGTCGAACTGGTTGGACAGCTTCTAAAGTTTTTGTATTCTGCAGACATTCTGTGATAAAGATGTGAAATCCATATTGCCAAAGAAATCCATGTATGAATTATTACTGAGGAATTTGATGATATAGAAATCCATATTGCCATTGGTGTCAAGATTTCAAAGGACAAATATTTGATTAGGCTCTTGTTATTATTAATAATAAATGAATGAAGCTCAGACGCAGGAGAATTGGGTGCTTAGACTGAGGATTTGGAGTGTGAGAACCTTAACGATGGAAAGAGTTTTTTATAGATTTTTAATGGTAATTTGGTAATATTGGTTTTATGTATGAGATTAAGGTTAAGTGTTATTTGAAAGTATATCATATCACTGTTATAATTTCAACTATTTAGTCTGCTTTTTAATAAATTGCCATTTCAAATGGTGTGATTTTTCTTGATTAACAATGAATATAATTTTCCTTGAATAACAATGATAAATAAATATATATTCACTTATAACTTATAACAACAGTGATGACTATCCTTCAATACAACTGAAGTATGATAAGTTTTACCCCTTAATAATTATAAGATACCAACTCATTATTCTATTACCCTATCACCACAATTATTTACTCAAATTCATCCCACGTCTATATTAGGTCCTCTCTATAAAAAAAAATTTGAACCATAGAATTTTGGTGGCCTGCCTGATTGTCTTCACCATTACACTATAGTCAAATATAAGAAAATTTAGTGCTGTGAGAGTCTTCACCATTAAACCATAGTCATAGTCAGATTAATAAATATTAATCTTTTGTATTAAAACAAAGTTTTATTAACACATTTTACTTACATAAATTTTATATTGTCTATCAATGGAACGCCTTACTCATGATGAATAAAGATGCAATAGTGCGAGTTTCTCTTCATTACTTCTTAGTAATTCATATATATCACGAAAAAATTGTACGTACACTTTTTATATTCGCAAGGCATCAACGTTTGACGTAAATCATTATTGATAAAATATATGTTAAAAAAATTGATTTCGAAAATTGGCATCACCTCTTGGAAACACGATCATTAGGTTAGGGTTTCTTTGTTGGTTCACTCGTGGAGTTCGACGGGTTATGTTTTGATAATTAAGTTAGGGTTTCTTTGTTGGTTCACTTGTGGAGTTCGATCGGTTATGAGGAATAAAGGGTATGCTCCCACCTCATCTTCTTCTCTTGTGTGTCTCGATAACTACCTCTTTCGTGGCCTCCTCTGTGGATGCTCAAATCCATGTGCATGAGGTGGGAAAGCAATAACTTGTAGGTTAAGGGCCCTTTACAAATATTATTGGTTAACATTGATTAAGTGAGCCTCTCTCCTCTACAAGGATCTTGAGCTCTACAATGGGTAGCTCTTGTTGATCCTTCAAAGACCTTGTTCTCAAATCCAGTTTGAAGGGTTCTAGAATTGCACCTATTGTAGTGCCTTCGACTCTCCCTCAGCCCCCTTTGCATCTTTTTACATGGAGAAGGTGGTAGTCCCTAATGTTGATTTGGAGGCCAACTGGGTTAATTGGAAGATCGATCATCTTAAGCTTATGTGGAGTGATTTACAAATTCAATGATTTGTGGCCATCTTTGTATAGGCTTGGATTGAAACATGTTAGGGGCCCTTTCTCACAAAAGTCATGGCATCTTGCAACCAAAGGCTTCTTTGTTCTTGAGTTTGATTCCCTTGAGGATCGATTGGCAGTTGTAATGCAAGGCCCTTGGTTTGTGGAGGATTTGGCTCATTCATGAAGACTTGGTGATGGGAGATTGACCCTCACACCAAAGCCTTCTCGATGTTTCCTCTTTAGGTAAGATTGTTGAATCTACCCTTGGAGTTCTATAGCCCTCAATTCCTAGGAGTTATTGGAGACATACTATGTGAGTATGTATGTATTACTGGTGCCACCAAGATCAAAGTTGCTACTACATTTTTTTTCCTTTGCATATACACAAATATGAGGAAAGCGCTTTTTGATCAAATTGTCATGTGATATGGAAATCACAGTTGAGGATCATATTTCCTTTTGGTGCAAGGTTTGGTTTGAACGTTGGAATATGGTGACTTCCTATCCTAAACAAAATGGTTTTAAGCAATATAATTGGAAGCAATGATCTCCTTCTTGGTCTCCCTCTTGGTGGAAGAACTCCCAACAAGGTGGAGCCTTCCAAGACACTTGTGGAAATCTCAACTTCTAAGTTGAATGTTCCTTCCAGCACTTCCAAGTTCCCCATCGCTACCTCCAAGGGAAGAAGCACTACAATGTTCCTCATCAATAGTGCACTTCTTCAATCATATTGGTGATGGGCCCTTCTTTGGAAAACAAAGCCACGACTTTGATTGTTTTGATCAAGATGATGTTGATAGCATTATCCCCATTTTGTGGATAACTAAGGAGATGATGTCTTGAGGCCCTTAGGTTGCAAATATGGAGTGTCGAGAGACTACATGACCAGCGGTGCCCTTTTGCACAAATGGAGAACCCACTCACCACCACAGATGGTCATAGGTTTGCAGATGACATCAACCACACCAACTGGCTTCCGGAAGGCAGTGGGCCTTGCTCCATGAGGTACAAGTCAGTATTATGGTGAGCATCATTTCAATATTTAAGACATTTGATTATGTTGTATCTTAGATTGCTCTAGATTCCATGATGTGTGCTTGGACATTATGCCCTTTTCCATGCTTCACCTTGGTGGTTGGCATTGTGCCCTAGTAAGTGGTCTTCTTTGGGAATGGGTTTGCTACTGAGAACTCCCTTAACGATCCATCGTATCGTTCCCAATCATACTTATCACTTCCCATCATTATTTCCTTCCATTTCCTTATCTCTTGGGATTTTAGGGTATATTGACCCAAGAAGGGGTTGTCCCTCATTCTATGGGAAGAAGGGGCTAAAGGCCCATAGGGGTTGGTGTTGGATAAAAGCCTTATATAAACCTTCCAGATGCTTCACCCAAGGATCACTCAATAAAGCAGTGAAACGCTTATCTTTGAATAAAGGGGACCCACAATATAATAAAGAAATGCTTAAAAGGTTAATTGAAGGATAGGAGGTCTCATCACGAGCCAGCCTATCACGTCCATGGATATCTAGTGGTATGACATTACCATCATCTAGTCACCAAACCAAGGTAATGACTCTCAGTTGCATGGTTGAGAGAAAGGGGGTCTCATCACGAGCCAACCTTCTCATTTCCATTTGGTGTTTGTGGGTGACATTGTCATCACCTGGTCACCACGCCAGGGCAGTGACCTTCAATCTCTCCTTATACTATTATGAAAGAAAATATAAAGAAAGAAAGATAAAAGGAATTTGATGGGCTTGGAAAAAGTGCATTGTGGACGAAGGTACCACACATCCTCTACAAAGGCACCCATGACTGAGACACTATGACCCCTTGTATGCCATGAGCCCTATTCCCATTGAGTCTTGACCCTATCCACCTCATGCACTTTACATGGCTTAGAGAGGGACCTCTTGGAAGCTCTCCTTGACCTAGGACAAGACCTACCCAATAGGACACCTCGTCAACCCTCCCATATTTAAGCTTGAGAAGTCGCATAATGTCTTTGAGTTGTTAATTGTTTGATATGGTGATCTTTGATGCGCATGCTTAGATGGCTTATTTATTGATTAGATTAACTTATCATGATGTTATGAATTGATATCCTTGGAGGGTGTGTTCATTTGTCTTTGCGGGACCTAGCTGGTGGACAGTTTTCGGAGAACAAGCCTAGCTTGGGATTCCATTGGGGCTACAAGCCCACAGGTTGGATGCGAGGGGCTCGCATGCCAAATGAGAGAGATCATACTTGGACAACCTTGATGATAACTTGGACAACCTAGCCCACCCCTTGCTTGCCAAACGATTTTCCCATGAGAGGAAAAACATCCCACTTTTGAGCTTGACATCATGATCTTGGGGGCTAGGGCATGGTGGTGAGGTGCCACTTTTTGACACATGGATGTTTTGAGGAGAAGAAAGTCTTCACCATGATATGAGTTCCTAGATGCTTGACACATGGCCTTTGGAGGCCCATCCATGCTTCTCCAACACCAACGATTTCCTCAAAGTGAAAAAGCGTCCCCTAAAGGGGTGACATCCTCCTAAATTAGGGTTTAATTTGTGAAAAAAGTGAAATTTTAAGTGAATTGTTTAATATTATGTTCTTAAGGGGGAAAGATTAGGGTTGTTGACCCCTAATATTGTTTTGCACTCCTTAATTTATGGACAAACTATGTTAGCTACTTTTAGTATAAATATAGATCATAGGATCTCATTTTAAATCATAACTCTCCCTCTTGTGAGAGACTTGGTCTGAAATTATCAGCCCACTTGGTTCTTTTATATCTTGTGCACTTGTGTATGGCTATACTTATGAATGGTTGATGAAAGAAGTGATGCGCTAGCCTTGGAAGACTATTCTATTTCTATTGGGGTGGATTATCTTGGAATTTTTCCTTGAATTGGTATGGTTTTTACTTTCTTGCTATCATTTGTTTCAAGTCAAGGTTATTGTGCTAGGAACTAGGTGGGAAGTATAAGGGAATACACCCTCACCTTAGTCTTCATCACTTTATGCTTTCATCTTATTGCTCAGACAAGGGTTTGCTAAGAGAAGTATAAGGGCATACACCCTCTTAGCCTAAATCCTAGCCTAGAGAAACTTGCCTTGGGAAGTAAAAGGGCTTACACCCCCAAGGAAGTAGTTTCTCTAAGCCCCTTTGACTCCATTAACCCAATAGTAAAGGCACTAGTCATACTACTTTTTTGCATTGGAGATATAAAATCATTGCCTTGGGAAACACATTTTTTGGGCTTTTAAAAGGTTTCTTGCTTGAAGTTGATTTATCTCATCGAGATGAGTCTTCCCCTACTAGGGCGTCCCCTCTCTCCCAACACTCTAATTGTTCTTACAAACTTTAACCTACATCCATTAGAGTTGCATAACCCTAGCTATTAACACTCTTGTAACTCCTAAACTAACCCTAGACTAGCTCTCTAACTTTGCTCTTTTACTCTACTAACTAGGGCGCATCTTTTGAGCTAGTTATTGGCAACTTTTCATGGTTGATTTTGTTGTTTCATGTCACTGAATGCTACAGTCATAAGGATGCAATTTTTTACAGAAAACACATGTTTACAACAACAATCTTATATAGCTTCTTAAGTGTCAATTTTCAACCTATATTCATTGCTAAGTTTGATGTTGATTTACCTAACTAGTCTAGATCTGATCTAGATTTAAAAGCGGAATGAACTGATTAATAGAATGAATACAATAAACACAGAGATATGGAGAACAACATAGATATCAAATGAACAATATTTTCTATTGAATAAATGAAATAGGTTGAAACTATAAAACTGCAGAACTGAAACAACTTGCTCAAATGGTGGTATCTATCTTTGAGAAGAGATGTGGCTGCTATGCGCATCCATCTGAGTAGAATGATTACAATGAGGCTCCAGATGCCGTTTTAACATTACTCATTAATTCCCAAACCCTAGACATCCAAAAAGGTAACCCTAGGAGGTGAGTCACTAAAAGTCATGTGGGCCCTGATGGGTAAGTTGGTACCTCAACGTCCCGAGGTTATAACTTTTTCATATGACCTCCGTTTTAGGTGTGTGATAGCCTGTTGGAAAGGTCTTTTTGAGAAATAAACATTACTCCATTAAACTTTGACTATGTCTATAGTTTGACTGTGGAAAACAAAAAAATAATTGTTTAGGGCCCCAAAATGACCCTGGAAGTGAGAACTGCACCTACAACATAATCAGATGCATCAATCTCAATCTCGAATGGTTGTTGCAAATCAGGCAAGGAGAGTACTGGAGTTGAGCACAAGTGATAATTCAAATCATCAAATAATCATTGTTTTTCCTTCGCCCACACAAAATTTTCCCTGCCACTTCCCTTGGTCACTTGGCCGAGGGCCCATGCAATATGGGAGAATACCAACACGAACCATCCGTAGAAGTTGGCCAGTTCCAAGAAGCTCTGACGATCGGTTAGTGTGGTTGGGGTTGGCCAGTCATAGATGACTTGGATCTTAGATGGATCAACATGTACCCCATTCTCATCAACGATGTAGCTGAAGTATTGGACCCTGTTCATGCTAAATGAGCATTTTTCCAAGTTTGCATATAGCTTGTGCTCCCACAGAGTGCTCAAAACCTGTTGAATATGTCGCATGTGCTCCTCTCAAGTTATGTTTAACATGAAGATGTCATCCAAATATACCACCACAAAAGAGTTGGTGAAGGGTCTCAATATATCATCCATAAACCTCATGAAAGTGGTTGGTGTATTTTTTAAGCCAAAGGGCATGACCAAGCATTCGAAGAGACCTTCTTTATATTTGAAAGTTGTCTTCCATCTATCAGTTGGTTCGATGGGAACCTAGTGGTTGCCAGACTTTAGGTCAATCTTGCGGAAGAACTTTTCCCCCTTAAGTTGGTTAAGAAGTTCATGATCAATTTTGGGAATTGGGTACTGATTCTTGACTGTGATTTTGTTTAATTCTCTGTAATCAATGTAGAGTCGCCAGGTCCCATCCTTCTTCTGCACCAATATAATTGGGCTTCAAAAAGGGGAGGAGTTGGGTCTATTGTGCCCCTTTTGAAGACGCTCTTGGATCTGACACCTGATTTCGTCATTTTCCATCAACAAGCGATGATAGACTGGTCCATTAGGCAGAGGTGCACTGGGGGTTAGATAAATTGGATGCTTCACTTGGCAGTGCGTCGATACCCCGATGGGTGAGGAGAATATGTTTATGTACTCTTCCACGATCTCGTCCACTTGCTTCTGCTACAAAGAGAGGCTCTGTGTAGATGCCACAAATGTGGATGCGACCTTCTATTTACTGTGAGAACGTATCACAAAGAAGATGAACTTGTCGGTCTATGAAATGACCTTACTGCATTGCTTAAAAGAGATTAAAGAAATAGCAGTACGAGACGCTACCTCTAGTATCTTGTAAAATTGTCTACCCAAAGTAATAATAACACGATAGGATCTAGACTCATACACAACATGACGCTTCCACAAATATAGTTGTCCTAAAAGAACATCACAAACATCAAGGGGAGCTATATCACACAATACCTTGTCTTTGAAAGGCTTGACGTCGTAGGGCAGAGGGCACTATTGGCTGACAGAAAGATCTCTTCCTTGGAAAAGCCAACTGATGATGTAGGGATGCAGGTGCGGTGTTGTCGGTAGGTCCAACCACTTGACGACCTCTGCTGAGATCAGATTCTTTTGACTGTCACTATCGACAATGAAATGAAATGGAGCCCCCTTTACCCACATCTGTGAGTGAAAGAGATGTTCCCCTTCCTCTGGTTCTTCTGGTTCGCTTGGCTGGACTTTGGTGGTAGCGATAGTGGCACTAGGTTCAACATCGAATATCCATTTCCCTCCTTCTCGATTTGATTCAGATTCAGAATCGACCTCTGACTTGGAAGCCTTCAGCTCGACCACGAGTGACTTCTTGGAGTGACATTCTTCAATGTTGTGCTAAGGGGTTTTATGGTATTCACACCATTTTCCTGTGTCCTTCATCTTCTCATTACCCTTATTTTGTTGCAGATTGGACTGGTTTCCCTAAGAGTGGACATATTTTCTCTCTCCCTTGTTGTGTGGGTTGGGTTCGCCTTTTTCCTACTTCGACTATGAGGAGTTTGTAGATCCAAAATCTCACCTCTTCTGCTTAAATTTTTGCTCGATCTTGACAACATGTCTATAAGCCGTACCCAATGAGGCAATGTTCAGAAACTCCATTTTTGTTTGAATGTATCTATGCAAATAACTGCGATATTTGAGCACCGGATGTCGCTCAGAGTCTTTGATACCCAATTTGGTGTGCAGGGTATGGAAAATATTGGTGAAATCTAGTACTGTCTGGTCCCTTTCCTGACACAGAGTGGTCCATCTGGTGTACTAGTCCTCGTAGCTTCCAACATGGTAGTATTGTTCTTTAATGGCATCCTGGAAGGAATCTCATGTAGGGGTGACTGGAAATATTGCAGATTCCTCTATGGTCCTTTGCTTAGAGTAAGTATCCCACCAGTCCTTAACATGGGGGATGACCTTGAAAACTGCAAAAGTAATTTTTTCGCTATCGGAACAATTGTGGACCAAAAAATACCCTTCGAGCAGATTCAACCAATTATCTACAACATCCACATCTATCAGTCCTTCAAATAATGGAATATCAAAATTTACTTGTACCTTGAAGGGGGTTTCATGGCCACTTGATGAAGATGCTTGTCCTGTGGGAAGCCACCGAAGGATATGTGCAAAGTTGTCCATCATTTCATTCCTTTTTCGTGCAAAGGATTCGTTGAACAACATTTTAAAAGGATCTCCTACCCCATCATCTTTCTTTTCATCCCCCATGGGTTGTTGTAGGGCTCGGTGCAACCAATCTTGCAAAGGCTCGATTGGTTTGAGTTTCAACTTCTTGTACCCAGATCTTGTTGGGGACATGCACGAAGAAAAATAAATGAATATCACACTGCTTTGATACCACTGATGTTGATTTAGAAGTGGAACAAACTGGTTAATAGACTGAATACAATAAACACAGAGATATGAAGAACAACATAGATATCCAATGAACAATATCTTCTATTGAATAAATGAAATAGGTTGAAACTGTAAAACTGTAGAACTGAAATAACTTGCTCGAATGGTGGTAGTTATCTATGAGAATAGATGTGGCTATTACACGCATCCGTATGAGTAGAATGATTACAATGAGTCTCCAAATGATATTTTAACATTACCCATGAATGCCAAAACCCTAGACATCCAAAAACCTAACCCTAGGAGGTGAAACGCCAAAATTCATGTGGGCCCTGATAGGTAAGTTGGTACCTCAACTTCTCGGGCTCGTAACTTTTGCATACAACATCCGTTTTAGGTGCGTGATAGCCCTTTGGAAAGATATTTTAGAGAAATACAAATTACATTGTCAAACTCTGACTCTGTCTACAGTTTGACTGTGGCAAGCCAAAAAAACATTGTTTAGGGCACCAAAACAACCCTGGAAGTACAAAACGTTGTGCCGACATAAAAACATCCAAAATAATCCTGTTGGATTAGGTGGGAGGCCACTAGTATCTACCTTGAACATGTGTAGGGATTTAGACAACCCCAAATGCATAGAAACCACAATTACAAATAAGTACAGAAGAACATCCTGAACTAAATATTGTCAAGAGGAGCCAGTTGGAATAGGTGGGTGGCCACCAATATCCACCTGGATCAAGATCTTTATATGTTGATTTTAGGTGTTTGTTTGTTGATATAAGATGATATATACTGCTGAAAATCAGGGACAACATGCCTAAATTGCTGATCCAACTAACATATATCATTGTAAAGTGTGTTTTCTTGTGTCTCGGGAAGGTACAATCATCCATAAAAGTAATATACTTGTGGGGAAACAATTAATTGACTTGCAAGGCATCTCTCCCTACCTTTCATTCCACTTAGAATTGACATATAGGGGCTTTACTTCCACTTCTCTCCACCTCCATCTCAATAAACCTAGGGTCACTGAGATTGCCTCCCTAGAGTGACCTAGTCACCCTTGAAGTGAGGGACCTACATAAAGGTGACACTAGGTGTAGGATTCCCAAGTTGTAGCACTTTCCTTTTAGTTGGTTTGGGATTTTACCAACCTACAACTTGTGCTATAACATTTTGGTGCCATTTCTGGGGAGGATTTTGAATCCTCTTTGTACCCTAATGACACTTTGGTAAGATATCCCAAAGCCTTTCCCTTAGCTTGCATGACGACTCCATGCAAGGGACGTTCCCTTTCCACTTTTCTTGATGCGCTCATATTGAAGCTCATCTAGCGACTCCACCTTCCCAAAACCCTTCCTATCCATTTTCCCCCCTTTCCATCCTTTGATGATCCTTGATCTCATTTGGTAACTCCATTGAGATGTCCTTTCAGTCAATAGAAATATGGCACCATGGGATGAACCCCCATTCGGAAATTGTTATGCCTCGAAGAAGGAACTTTTACAGATGGAAAAGGAAAAGGCTGTTAATAAAGTTGCTGAGGAAATGATGAATCACATAAGAGAATTACTTCCTTCTCTTAACGACGAGGAAGTATTTGAAGAACACACATATGAAAGAAAATCATAAAAAAGAGAACACAATGAGTTGTGACCCTTTCAAAGCCCTTAATGATGCTTTATTCCATGACCTTGAAAGTGAAGATGTATCGGAGGAAACCTTGGATATGACAGATCCACTTGAAGAAAAGCAAGAAAAGAACTATGCACTCAGAATCAAGCCTCTTGTGATGGAGAGGCGATGAAGGGGTTTTTCTATAAAGAAGAATTATGATAAAGCACAACATATTGAAGAACCACTATCTTTGATCCCACTTGATGAAGGCGAGGTTGTCCAACCTTGTTTACCTCCTAATGTTGAAGAAGTGATCAATCTCGATGATGAATAATTTGAAGGTCCAGTTGAAGAAATCCATGCCTCTTCTCCTCCTACATACAAAGACGAAAAGATGGTCATTCTCAGCCATACTGATGGTCTTGTGAAAGTACCCTTCGATATGGTTGACAAGACTATAGACACTTTCATACAGAGTGATAGACCGCGTAGATGGGATGTGCATTGCTTCATCATTGATAGAGATCCCATTTATGACATTGAGGGTATCTCTCAAGTAGAAGGTGTTGAAATGTCATTTTTAGAGGACCAGCCTCCATGCATGTATGATTCAGAGGTTTGGATCCTAGTGATGACATGGTTACAGATTTGTTCTTCCCTTTCGAGGATGACTTGTCGCAGCATGATCTTCATTCATATTTTGGTACATACCCTTTTGAGGATGCATATTTTTTTATGAGGACTTCCGACCATTGTGCTCAGGTTTTGAGGAATACCAAGATGTGGCCACCTCAGAGAAATTAGAGGTTAATTCTTTAAAGCAGAAGTATTTTCATCTTGGAGATTCACAGGGGAAGATGCAGTGTTTTTCTACACATGATCTTGTTCCTTACCTCTTACCCTCTTCTCCAAGAGATCATGCAATATTCTTTTGATCTCTCATCTCCTCTCAGCCCTCGACAAGCAATGAATCTTTATGCGTCGATGCAGATGAACCTTCGTCTACACATAGTATCCCCCTTCAAAGATGGATTGATCGGTATTTTGGCTACACTTTCAGGCAAGGTGATCGGGTTGATGGTTTCACTTTCCAACAGGATTTCCTCCCTCCCGCCCATTTGGTGTTTGTGGGTGACATTGCCATCACCTAGTCACCACACCGGGGCATTTGATGGGCTTGGAAAAAGTGCATTGTGGACGAAGGTACCACACCCTCTACAAAGGCACCCATGAATGAGACACTACGACCCCTTGTATGTCATGAGCCCTATGCCCATTGAGTCTTGACCCCATCCACCTCATACACTTTACATGGCTTAGAGAGGGACCTCTTGGAAGCTCTCCTTGACCTAGGACAAGACCTACCCAATAGGACACCTCATTAACACTCCCATATTTAATCTTGACAATTTGCATAGTGTGTTTGATATGGTGATCTTTGATGCACATGCTTAGATGGATTATTTATTGATTTGATTAACTTATCATGATGTTATGACTTGAGATCCTTGGAAGGTGTGTTCATTTTTCTTTGCAGGGCTTAGCTAGTGGACAATTTTGGGAGAACAAGCCTAGCTTGGGATTCCATTGGGGCTACAAGCCCACAGGTTGGATGCCAGGGGCCCACATGCCAGATGAGAGAGATTAGACTTGGACGAACTTGATGATGACTTGGAAAACCTAGCCCACCCCTTGCTTGCCAAACGTTTTTACCAGGATGCGCTAGCCTTGGAAGGCTATTCTATTCCAATTGTGGTGGATTATCTTGGAATTTTTCCTTGAATTGGTATGGTTTTTAATTTCTTTCTATCATTTTTTCAAGTCAAGATTATTGTGCTAGGAAATAGGTGGGAAGTATAAGGGCATACACCCCCACCTTAGTCTTCATCACTTTATGCTTTCATCTTATTTCTTAGACAAGGGTTTGCTAAGAGCAGTATAAGGGCATACACCCTCTTAGCCTAAACACTATCCTAAAAAAACTTGCCTTGGGAAGTAAAAGGGATTACACCCCGAAGGATGTAGCTTCTCTAAGCTCCTTTGACTTCATTAGCCCAATAGTAAAGGAACTAGTCATACCACTCGTTTTCATTGGAGATATAAAATCATTGCCTCAAGAAACACATTTTTTAGGCTTTTAAAGGTTTCTTGCTTGAAGTTGATTTATCTTATTGAGAGGAATCTTCCCCCACTAGGGCACCCCCTCTCTCCCAACACTCTAATTGTTGTTACAAACTTTAACCTATAGACATTAGGGTTGCATAGCCCTAGATATTAACACTCTCATAACTCCTAAACTAACCCTAGACTATCTCTCTAACTTTGCTCATTTACTCTACTAACTAGGGAGTATCTTTTGAGCTAGTTCTTGGAAACTTTTCATGGTTGATTTTTCTATTGCATGCCACTGGATGCTACAACCATTAGGCTGAAATTTTCTACAGAAAACACATGTTTACAACAACCATGTTATATAGCTTCTTAAGTGCCATTTTTCAACCTATATTCATTGCTAAGTTTGATGTTGATTTACCTAACTAGTCTAGATCTTTATATTATGATTTTAGGCTAGCTTTTTAAGTGCCAATTTTCAACCTATATTCATTGCTAAGTTTGATGTTGATTTACCTAACTAGTCTAGATATTTATATGATGATTTTAGGTGTTTGTTTACTAATATAAGTTGATATCTACTACTGCAAATTAGGTAAAGAAGGCCTAACTTGCTGATCCAACTAACATATATCATTGTAAAGTGTGTTTTCTTGTGTCTCGGGAAGGTACAATCATCCGGAAAAGTACTGTACCTATGGGGCAAAAATTAATTGACTTGCCAGACATCTCTCCCTGTCTTTCGTTCCACTTAGAATTTACCTCTAGAGGATTCAATTCCACTTCCCTTGACCTCCATCTCAATTCCCCTAGGATCACCGAGATCGCCTCCATAGAGTGACCTAGTCACCCTTGAAGTGTGGGACCTACATCAAGTTGACATTGGGTGTAGGATTCCAAAGTTGTAGCACTTGCCTTGTGGTTGGGTCGATCTTTACCCAACCTACAACTTGCGCTATAACAGATAGGAGTCCAACCTTAATGATAGTGCTCCTTCCTTAATGAAAATTGTCCTAGTCATGATCATTAACATCCCTAATTCCCACACTAAGGGTGCAAACTCACTAGATGTTAGGAAACAAAAAGAAAATGATTTAGCAAGTAAGGTGGAGCTTGAGCTCTGATGCCTCTCATAATTTTGTTTAATGTGAGTAGCAAGTAGGTTTCACGATTCACAAGCAATTTGCATTAATTTAAAAATTTGTACATATTTTAACTGAAACCAACCCGGATTTTCAAATTTTAATAATCATTGTAAACATTGAAATTATAATTCATCTTTTTATTCAAATCTTATATATTATTTTTTAAATATATTAAGAACATAAACATACATACACTAACATTTAAATTAATCATTGTCATAATTCTCATATTGAGGTTTAATTTATTTCGTAAGAAAACATACTAAGTTTTTCCTATCATGTTAGTAAAGCCATGTTATTTCATGAGTATATTTCATATCTTTGGAATAATTATAACATGCTTTATATAATTATAAATGTACATTTCAAATATTATACACTTCATTGCATAATAAATTGTTTTGATATGGAGGCGAACAGCCATGGAGGCGAACCTGAACCTTGGAGGCGAACCAGTCCACTATACTCCGTTTCCCCAACAGCTCAAGGCAAGACCACTGAGCCTGCCTAGCCTCGAACATTGATCACTCCCTCTCTCGCTTACTAGTCCCAGTCATTTTCTCCTTATGTTTACTCTTAACCTGACTTGCCCTATAGACTGTCGGCCACTGATTGACCTTGCCTCTCTGATCTCACAGGGATCGATAACCCGTGACTCTTTGCCTCTGACCGTTTCTCGCTATTCTACAGTTTCCCCTGACCTGGTCCCCACCCCTCAGTACTAATTCTGCAGGTCTCAGTGGTCCCCCCTGCGGCTATCTATGGCATCCCTGCCCGGTTTTCCCTCGTCTTCTACCGACGACCCTTTTTGGAACCAGGAGGGACTACTGGATCATATAGATTCTTTGGTACAAAGCTCTTTGACTCTTCCCTCCAAAACTTTTTCAAATTTGGTCACCCCTGCTCCGATTCTCTCTGACTGTACAAGACTTCCCTCTCCGCCCAGAGCGCCCTTACCAAGCTTTCCACCGATTGAACCCCTGATTTCTAACAGGTCACACCCTGCTCTACATAAACCTACTTGTCCTGAGTTTCATCCAGCGCAACCTTCTTCCCACCGTGATGCCCCTACTAGATGTAAGGTTTGGAAAGCAAACAGAAAAACAAGGTGCTTAGTGCTGGGTGACGGAGTGGGGTTTGAGAATCTGTGTAAAATGTCCACCTGCTCCCTGGTCGGACGCATCTCTTACAAAAGTTTGAGTTCTCCCCCCTTGGAGGACTGGATCAAGCTTAATTGGTCTCCGCTACTTGGATACTGTCTGGAAGTTCTACATCTCAACAAAGGATGGCTTTGTTTCACCTGCAGATCACCTGAAGACGCCTCGTCGATCCTCTCCACCTACTGGACCTTTGGAGGCAACAGTTTGATGCTCAAGCGCTGGCGCTTGGCTTTCAGCCTAGACACTGATTTCTTCCAGCTAAGACACCTGTGGGTGCTGCTTCCAAGTCTTCCAGTCCATTTTTGGAATGAGGAAGCCTTCAGAGCGATGGGAAACTCTTTGGGGAATGTATCTCCCTTGATTCCTCCTCCCGTACGGGATCATCAAGACGTATGGGCAGGATACTGGTCGAGATCGACATTTCCACAGGCCTGCCTGAAACTCTCGAGATAGATTGGCGAGGGAGGAAGATCATTCAGAAGCTGGACTACCTCGGAATACCTTTCAGATGCAACCTTTGCCGAGAGACTGGTCACCTCCGCCGATCGTGTCCTGGTAAGAACAACAATACTCTTCTGGATGATTCAGATGATTTGTTACTTAACCCCCCAGCCTACCAGTCAGCCGATCCCTCACTAGCTTGTTTAGACGTTACGCCAGACCCTTGCACGTCGTCCCCATCTGAACTTTTGGACTCCTTGTCCAAACTTGCCCACCTCTGCCCCACGCTTTACAAAACCCTCACAGATTCTGAAAAGCTTTGTATCAATAATTTTGACTGGCTAGCTCCATCTACCCATCCTGAACCTCGCATTTCCGAAGCAGACCAGTCCCGACTTGCTCTCTTAGCTTCTCACCGTGACTGTTCTCTTCCCTCCCTCTTGACTTCCTCCCCTACTCTTCCTGAGACTCAAACTCCATCCACTCTGCCGTCTACACAGGAAGGATCCACCCCTAGCCCTGCAGCCCTTGTTGACCACTCACACCTCCCGGGATACAACCAACCAGTGGAGGACGAGACCCTTCTCTTGGATGCGTTGAATTCTACCACTCCAGCTCAGTTTACTCCGGACATGGCCACTCAGATTCCCCTATTTCGTGGAAAAGAGACTATATCTACTTCCACAGAAGCAGGACCGTCTACTCTCCAACATCCGGGTCCACAAACTAAATCTTTTGCTTGGTCGAGAGGTCTGGGGATTGAGCTTTCCCCTCTTCAGACGAGGAGCGCCAGAAAAAAGAAGGATGGATTGGGTACACATCTTACAGCTTCGGAAGAACAATCACATGACGGGAAGGCCCTTAGAGCATTGAAGGCCATCGCATGCTCTAAGTAATGAAATTGCTCTCTCTAAATATACGAGGGATCAGAGGCACCCTCAAGGCTGCCTCCTTCCGAGGTCTTCTGGAAAATACCAAACCAGATGTTATTTTCCTACAAGAAACTCTTTCTGTCGATCACTATGCCAGAGATTTTCTACATCGTTTCCGTCCCCTTTAGGTCTCAGCTACCTTATGTTCTATTGGAACTTCAGGAGGCCTGCTGGTGGCTTGGGATCCAGTGCTCTATGACCTTACCTCCTTCTTAACCTGTGGAGGCATTCTGTGTATGGGAAAGTGTTTTGCTTCAAACCAGGAGTTAGCTCTTTTAAACATTTACGGCCCCTGTCTAGATCGACCTCATTTTTGGACTCAACTAGCTCTTAGTGGTATCCTCTCCCTCCCTAATCTCATACTGGGAGGTGATCTCAACATCACCCTCTCGTTGGATGAACACTGGGGCTCTGCCTCCTTGCCAGGATCCGGGCTTAATCTATACAGAGACCTCTTTAAATCCTTTAACTTAATTGATGTCCTGCCTATCAACCTCCTTCCCACTTGGCGCAATGGGAGAAGAGGCTCGGAAGCCATTGCCAAACAGCTCGACCGTTTCCTCTTATCCAAGACTTTCTTCACATCTTCGTCTTGCCCTTCCTTCGGAGTCTTACTTGCCTTCTTCTCTGACCATGCGGCTATCACTCTCACTTTAAATCCTTCCGCCCGTCTTAAGCCCTTTCCCTTTAAATTCAACCATCATTGGGATGAATCCACAGACTATACAACTTTGGTTCATACGATCTGGAATGACCCGCGCTTCATGAGGGATATTAATCCACAATCTAGACTCATATGGGAATTATCCACACTCAAAGAGCTTACTAAATGTTGGGCTATACAAAAACGGAATGTGGAGGGGCGCGCCTTAAACATTCTGGAGATCGAGATCATCGATCTCATTACCAAATCCACTTTTGTGGCTCTCTCTATGGATGAAGAGGCTTCCCTCCGAGTATTGGAACAGAAAAGGAAAGATATACTTCTGGAGGATGAAAAACATTGGCGCCTCAGAAGCCGGGTGTCTTGGCTCAAATGGGGCGACTCCAACACCAAGTACTTCCACAAAGTGGCAAATTACAACAGGAATAGAAAGCTAATTTGGTCCATTGAACACGCATCTGAGGGGACCATTTGCGGTCAGTCTGCACTCAAATCTGAAGCGACCTCATACTTCGAAAATCTCTACAAAGCCAACAACGAGCTATCACTGCCGGAAAAATTTCCACGGCCAGCCTATACACTAATTGGTTTTCTGATGCTGAGGCTGCGGATGTTTTTATTCCAGTCAGCTTATCGGAGCTCAAGACCACTTTATCTCTTCTCCAAAAAGAGAAAAGTCCGGGCCCGGATGGCTGGACGGCTGAATTTTTCAGTCATTATTTTGATCTGGTTGGAATGGATCTTCTACAGATGATTGAGGACGCGCGCATAACAGGTAAAATCAACAACAACCTAAACTCCACTTTCCTGGTGTTAATTCCAAAGTCGGACCAGCCTTCCTCCTACAACGATTTCAGACTGATTTCCTTATGTAATTTATTATACAAGCTCATTGCAAAAGTCATTTCTACACGGATTAAGCCGGTTATGGAAAGGAAACTCTCGCCTGAAAAACTCGGTTTTCTTAAGGGAAGAAGGATACATGATGCCATCGGTGTCGCCCACGAGAGCATACACAACATCTTCAATAAAAAACAAAAGGCGATGATCATGAAAATTGATCTTAAAAAGGCTTTTGACAGTGTTGACTGGGATTATCTCAGACTTATCCTTCTCTCGGTTGGATTTGGGTTAAATTTCACGAACTGGATCATGGCATGTGTCTCCAGTGCAAACCTATTAGTTCTTATAAACGGGGAGGCTTCCATATTTTTCAAAAGTGAAAGGGGGCTCCACCAGGGATGCCCTCTTTCCCCCTATCTCTTCATTCTAGCTTTGGAAGGGCTGAGTCTACTTCTCTCTAAATCTGTTGTCGAGCATCATTTTTCTGGTATACAGGTTACAAAACATCTCAGGATCGTCCACCTTATGTTCGTGGACGATATACTTTTATTCTCTATTGCTGATGAATCAGAATGGTCTACTCTTTTGGATATTCTACAGATTTTCTGCAAGGCATCGGGGTTGTCCATCAATCCCTCGAATTCCTCGGTCCATCATTGGGGACTGACAGTGGCCGATCTCTCCTCTCTTAAAGGTTTTTTCCCTTTCCCTTCCTTCGACTTATCCCTAGGTTTCAGATACTTGGGATATCATCTAAAACGAGGAGCCTCTACTTCAACGGACTGGACTTGGCTGGTGTCATCTTTTGAACGAAAAATAGACTTTTGGGGCAACAAATGGTTGTCCCTGGGAGGATGTCTAATCCGGATCAAATCTGTCCTACAAAGTCTGGATGTTTATTGGATGCTTCTGGAACGGATTCCTGTAAAAATTACCACTATCCTCCGCAGACTCTCTTTCAATTTCCTGTGGAATGACAAATTGGGAAGTAGGCGTTTGCACCTTTGCAGCTGGCAGACGCTCTCTAGGCCAAAAAGTGACGGAGGATGGGGACTAAAGAACCTCTGTATTTTTAACAAGGCATTATTGGGATCTTCCTTTTGGAGAGCGATCTCCATCGATAACATTTGGCACCGGATCATCAAGGATAAATACTTAAATGCCAAACCTCTCTCCTTTTGGCTTCATAAGTCACATCTTATACAGAGCTGGGCTTCTCCCTTCTGGAAGGGATTGGTGTCTTCCTCTCAGGTGATCTTGCATTGGCTTCGATGGAGTCTGGGAACGGCAAAGAAATTAAGCTAGGCAGAGATAAACTCCTTGGCCTCGATGATTGTTCTATTCTGTCCCTTCAGCTCAGATCTCTTCTGTTGTCTCATAACATTTCTTCTCTTGCTCAGTTAAAGAAAGGAATCTGTGCCTCCCACCTTCCAGACTATTGGCTACACAGTAGTGATCTGGCCCTCGGAGGACCCGCAGCTTTGGAGCTGGACACTTTCATGACTGCCTTAAGGTGCGTAGGCCTCTCCCTCACAGCAGCTCGGGACACCCTCCATTGGACAGGTGGTGATGGCTCGGGGACGATAGCTGCCAAGAATGTATATGCTGCGCTCTTAGCGGATAGGACGATCGAGGCACAGCCTTGGTGGCATCGTTGTATTTGGTCTTGGCAGCTTCCTTTAAAACTTAAATTATTTTTTTGGCTCGGTATTAACGAAAAAATCCTCACGTGGGAGAATCTCCTTAGAAGAGGTTGGCATGGACCTGGGTTTTTTGTCCTTTGTAGAAGAGACTCGGAGAACTTTCATCATCTGTTTATACATTGTGATTTTACACAAAACATCTGGAAACATATCCTACAACACTTCTCTCTCCCTTTCCTCTGGACTGGTGTCACATTTTCTGAATGTTTCCACTCCTGGTCCTTGGTCCAAAAGGCGCCTCCTACCCTGGCAGTGCTAGTTTGCTGGCACATCTGTCTAGAGCGTAACAAGGTTCTCTTTGAGGATGCCACCCCATCTTTTCGGGCGGTCTGTCATAAAATTTTGGTCTCTTTCCACTGGCAACAGGCTACAGACTCGACGCATCTACACAAAAAGGTCAATTACATCCTTCTGGCAGGCTACTCTATTGCTTTTTTTGATGGAGCAGCACAGTCTACCGGATTATGTTGTGGTGCTGGAGGCACCTTTAAATCCCTTCCGGGGAGGACTACAAAGTGGTCCTTAAGTTGTGGTAGAGGCACGAATACTAAGGCTGAGCTTCTTGGCTTATGGATTACACTTTTGTTGGCTTCCTCTTGGTCCCTAGATCATCTACAGGTTATTGGAGACTCTAAAGTAATTATTGACTGGATTAATGGATCGTGCCATCTCCACTCTTTCCATGTTGAGGGCTGGAAACATAAAACCCGTCTACTGGCCCGTTCCTTCATAGACATCTCTTTTAAACATCTGCCCAGATCCTACAACACAGAAGCTGATGCTCTCTCCAAGAGAGCTCTCAGACAAGTGGTGGGCAGACTTTCCATATTCCACTATGACGAAGGATTGGACAGTCCACTTTCATACTACAACCTCTTCGAAGTCTAATCTAGCTCGCTGCACCATATTACACCCTGTGCTCTATGGGACTTTCTGCGCTTGTCTGTTACCACAGCTATGGACACAGGCTTTCATTTCTTGAGGTTCTTTCCCCATGGACCTTTGACACTTCCTGTATCTCATCTGTGATACATCTCTCCATTGATTATGCCGGATTGATGACTGGTTTACATCACTGAGATGTTCTCCTCTTGGGAGATAGACATGCGGTCTTTCTTCTGTGTTATTTTATCTTTCGACTGTGCTTGGATTCAATCCTGAGACAGTGTGATGGAGGCTGGTGTCTATGGGCCGTGTCCTCGCCTGACAGATTTCGATCACGCCTGGTGTTTTACAATTTGCGTTAGATGTATCGCTCCTGGATGTTGTCTCTTTTTTCACCTGGCTGCTTCATCTTTTTTAATGCATGATCAATCCTGTAATGGCGCATGTGATCTCGGCTTGTTTTGGCTACAGAGACTTTGTAAATGTTTTTATACCTTATATAAAAATGAGTAATTTCTCTTGGGAAAAAAAACTTGTTTTGATATTTTTATTTTCGATTTTCGATTCCTATGATATATTAAAAATATTTTGTGTTAAATGCCCTTTAGCTTTATATGATATATTACAAATATTTTGTATATATAAGTTTTAATAAGGAAAAAATTTAGTGTTTAGGTTTATATGATATATTAAAAATATTTTATATATATAAATTTTATTAAGTTTGAAAAAATATATTTCCATGGTATAGGATAGTCGGTGATGGAGTGTGTTGTTAAGGCACTTTGTGATGTTAAGTCATCGGTTCGAAACTTGTAGGGAGAAAAAATTCATCCATATTAAGGATTGATGTTGCTTAGATCGAGTGCTCCCCTGTGATTTTGACGACTTGCAAACAAAAAAAAAAACAAAAATTAAATTGTTTTGTAACTAATTTTTAAATTTTATTAATTATAAATTATTTTATAATTGATATTAAGAATTGGAAAAATTAATAAAAAAAAATTATATTTTAAAACAAGTATATATCTTTAAATTTTTTTATTATCAACTTCCTTTTTTACTATTTTTCTTTTCTAGCATCAAATAGATTGTGTGTATATTTGAATATCCTGTAGTGAATGATATGGGAAAAAACTTATTCTTCCAAAATTATATGAATTGTACTTTATTTTCTATTATTTTTTTTCTTATATTTGAAAACTTTTCTAATTTTTCTTTTATACAATTAAAGATAGAGCTACAATACCTCTTTAAGATGAATAAGTAAAATCATTATTGATTGCTTTGGATAGCAAAACTAACTCACGGTATTGCAACCCAATCTTTTAGTTATTAATGATATACATGGATTTCGGTGGCCATCCACCTTTGTCATTGAATGATCCGGATTTTATGAGCAGAAC
Source organism: Picea engelmannii (assembly GCA_009831015.1). Classification (NCBI taxonomy): domain Eukaryota; kingdom Viridiplantae; phylum Streptophyta; class Pinopsida; order Pinales; family Pinaceae; genus Picea; species Picea engelmannii. The sequence continues at coordinate 304,650 of ML793637.1, read as the reverse complement.
GAAATGACTACATATTATTACCAGATGCTTAACACAAAATAACAGAGATATAGTAAAACTGGTTTTCTATTCAATAAGGAAATAAGCTGAAACTGTAAAATGCAGCGGAAAACAAGCTTGTTGGAATGGTGGCGGCTTATCTCTGAGAAGAGATGTGACGACTACACTCATTCGCAAGAAGATGATTAAAATGAGGCTCTCAAGACATTTTTACAATAAACAAGAGTTTCAAAAACCCTAAACATCCAAAAACCTAACCCTAGGAGATGAAGTGCCAAAAGTCACGTGGGCCCCGTTTGGGTAAGTCAGTACATCAACTTCTCGGGGTCATAACTTTTGCATACGATCTTCGTTTTAGGCATATGATAGCCCGTTGGAAATATCTATCTGACTACAACAGTTGCACACAATTTCATTGTGTGATTGCAACATACCCCAAAAAACATCGTTTAGGGCCTCAAAATGGCTCTGAAAGTTCAGGACCCGAAAAACTGCTAAAAATAGTAAATTATCAAAATTGCTAGAAAGTTGTTTTGAGTCAGCTGGAAAAGGTGGGCTGCCACCGATATCCACCTGGATCAATCCTCCATCCTTAGGAAACAATGGTCTCCATTGCGTTGAGTTCCCCCATCAGATGAGGAAATTTCTGCTGAATTTGGCCCCGGGTGAGCCACTTACCTTGGTGCAGGAGTTGCCCTGCTTTGATGACTCGATAAAGCTAGATCCTTTGTTGTCGAGTGCCCTTGATTTGTTTGTCCATAATATGATCAATGGATGTCTGTTGTATGCAGTCGGGGTTGAGCTCTGTTGGTGTCAGTTGTTCTGCTACGTTTAAGGTGTCCAATAATGGTGGGAAATAAGGCCGAAGGAGGTCTACGTTAAACACTAGGTGCAGGCCAAGGAAAGGAGGAATGTTGAGCATAAAAGCATTATCCCCCACAATCTTGGTGATGGTGTACAACCCATAATGGAGTGGGCGAAGCTTTCGATGGGGTCCTATAAGGCGTTCTTTCTGCAAGTGCAACCAGGCTTTGTCGCCCACCTGAAACTTATGTGGAACCCGATGTTGATCATGGCGTTGCTTGTACTTGTCATTGGACTTCTGTAGGATATCATGAACCTGTTGGCGGATGTGTTGGATCCTCTCAATGAACCAGGTGGTTTTGTCAGCCTTAGTTGAAGCATGAGAGGAGTCAGTCGAGGTGACCGCAAGGGGAAGTGCAACATCTATGGGACCCAATGGTTGGAATCCCAACCCCACATGAAAGGAGCTGTGGCCGGTTGAGCTATGCAGGGCTCGGTTGTAGCTATGCTGGACATAGGGAAGACTCTCATCCCATGTGTGAGGGTGCTTGGAATTGCATATGCACGATCATTCGATTTACGACCTCGGTTTGGCCATCTGTCTAGGGGTGGAAGGCCGTGGATTTGGTGAGCTTGGTGTCGAGCAGTGACCAGAGGCTCGACCAGAATGTGTTGAGAAATCGACTGTCCCAATCTGAGACAATGGTTTGTGGGATTCCAAAATGTACCTAGACTCGTTCAAAGAAGAGCTTGGCAGTGGCTTCTGCTGTGATGCTCTTCTTGAAAGCAACCAGAATCGCCATCTTAGAAAAGCGATCGACAACCACAAAAACACAGTCATTTCCCCGCTTGGTGGACGGGAGGCCGGACATGTAGTCCATTGAGATGGATTCCCATGGTCTGTCAAGAGTAGGAAGAGGGGTGTACATGCCCTGTTTCTTAGTGGTTGGTTTGGAAATAATGCAGGCAATGCAAGACCTGATATACTTGTTGATCTCCTGTTGAAGTTTCATCCAGTAGAATTTTTTTGTAGCATCGCCACTGTCTTTTCAACACCGAAGTGTCCTGCCACCTGGCTGTAGTGGGCTTCCTAGATCATCTTTGCTCGCTCACTTGAGGGAACACATATATGGCCTAGACGACACAACAACCCATCCTGAAAATGGAAATTATCGACAATTGCATTTGCACCCAACATTTGGTAGGTGGTGGCGAAGTCCGGTCTGTCTCATAGAGTTGGGTCCATCTATAGCTCTCATGGTCACATGAGTCTAGCATTGTGGTGAGTGTCGCAACTAGTGGTCTGCTGAGGCAATCAACGACACGGTTGGTGCTTCCTATTTTATACTTGATGTTAAGGTGGAATTGCTGCAAGTATGTGGACCACTTTTGATGGCGATCATTCTACAATTTTCCTTGTGTCTGCATGAACTGTAGTGGCTTATGATCAGTGTGGATGACTGTCTCCCTCCCAAGAATGTAATGTCTCCACTGGCGGCAGGCTTGCACAATGGAGTACATTTATTTGTCATAAGTAGGGTACTTACGGACAACATCTGATTGTGTCGCACTATGATAGGCCACATGGTGGTTGTGCTGCATGAGAACGACACCCACAACATAGTCTGAAGCATCAGTCTCAATCTCAAAGGGATACTGCAGGTCTGGTAGTGAAAGTACTGGGGCTGAGCACAAGCGCTACTTCAAATCATCGAACGCTTGTTGTTGGGGCTGGCCTCATGCAAATTTCACCTTACCACCACCCCTGGTTATTTGGTTGAGGGCCCATGCAATATGGGAGAATCCCAACACAAACCTGCAGTAGAAATTGGCAAGGCCCAAGAAGCTTCGAAGCTCAGTGAGTGTGTTTGGGGCTAGCCAGTCACGAATGGCTTGGATCTTGGCTGGATCCACATGTGTGCCATGTTGATCAATGATGTAGCCTAGGTAATGTACCTTTTCCATGCCGAAGGAGCATTTTTCCAAGTTGGCGTATAGCTTGTGCTGCCATAGGGTGTGCAGAACCTGCTAAATATGTTGCAAGTGTTCGACCCAAGTCTTGCTGTAAATGAGAATGTCATCAAGATACACCACTACAAAAGTATTGGTGAATGGTCGCAGGATATCGTCCATCATCCTCATGAAAGTGGTTGGAGTGTTTGTCAGACCCAAGGGCATGACCAACCATTCAAAAAGGTCCTCCTTTGACTTGAAGGTGGTCTTCCATACATCTGTCTGTTTTATTGGGACCTGGTGGTAGTCAGACTTCAGATCAATCTTACTGAAGTATTTCCCCCCCATGATTTGATCAAGGAGGTCGTCAATTCAAGGAATCAGGTACTGGTTTCTGACTGTGATTTTATTCAGAGCCCGATAATCAATGTAAAGTTGCCAGGTTCCATCTTTCTTCTATACCAGCATGATTGGGCTCTCGCAAGGTGATGATCTAGGATGGATGTGCCCCTTGTGGAGAAATTCTTGGATCTATCACTTGATCTCCTCATTCGATAACAGAGAGAGGCGATAGACTGGCCCATTGGGCAGCGGTGCACTGGGGGTCAGATTGATGGGGTGCTTGACCTGACTGTGCAGAGGTACCTGTTGGGTATGTGTTATATTCCTTGCACGAGCAGTAGTGTGTGAGTGTCTACGTTGGGTGTGCAGGGGGGTTAGAGGGGGGTGTAGGGGGGCGGATCCCCCCGCGTGGGGGTTCGGGGGCAACACCCCCGATTTTTTTTTTTGTACCGAGACGACATATTTCCGGGACGACATATTACCGGGACGACTTATTTTCGGGACCACATGATATTTAGGTTGTTTTTCGGCACATGGTTTTTTGCTGATGGTTTTCTATTTTCGGTTAATGAATTAGGGTTTTGGACTAATCCAGGTCATTGGGTTAGGGTTTTGGATGCCGCTGGCTCCTATATGTATATTTTATTGTAAACAATGTAACACAATGTATGAGTATAATATATGTTGGTTTTCCCAGTTTGGGTTTCCAAGTGAAAAATCTCTATGTAATGTTTGTATTTGCCATTGTATCTTTTCTAAATATCAGTTTGCAGTAGATATTGTACAAGGTTAGAATTTACATTTGGTATCAGAGCTTTATTGGCTTCAGGGGGACTCCTTTTTCATCAAGGGTTTGGCTCAGGACTGTGATAAGCCTTGTTACATTGGGAGATCTGCGGTATTGTTTTTCAGGTGAAAATAAATGGAAAGCAATTCGAAGATGGAGATCAAGAAGTTTAATGGGAAAAGCTTTGAGCTGTGGAAGCTCAAGATGGAAGATCTTTTGGTGGACAAAGATCAATGGATCGCGATAGATCCAGGTACTGCACCTACATGAACTTTTGCAGATGACTGGAAAAAGACGGATCGAAAGGCAAAGAGCACAATTTGACTATGTCTCTCCGATTCAGTATTACTGAATGTGTCAGAGGAAGCTACAGCCAAGGATTGATGGGAAAAGTTGGGGAAGTTGTATCAGTCTAAGTCCCTGGTAAATAAACTATTTATGAGAAAGAAGCTGTATAACTTGAGGATGAGAGATGGAGACTCAGTGGCAGAGCATTTGAACGCCTTCAATATTGTGGTAAGTCAGTTAGTATCTGTTGATATTAAAATTTCAGATGAAGATAAATGTATCAGTTTGTTGTTTTCTTTACCAGACTCGTGGGATAGTCTGGTTGTGGCCATAGGTAGTAATACAACTTCTTTGAATTTTGAAGAAGTGGTCTCGTCCTTGTTGTCGGAGGAGATGAGACGAAAGAATATGGAAGGACATAGCACAGGCGCATTATTTGCAAGAGGACGTTCCTAGGAAAGAAATAGATCTAATTTCTCAAGTGGGAGATCTAAGTCTAAGGGTAGATCTAAATCTCCTGGAAAGTTTGGAAGGGTATGTTGGAGGTGTGGAAAAGAAGGGCACTACAAGA
>ML793637.1:236592-291592 GCA_009831015.1 Picea engelmannii | reverse complement strand
GAAGATGCGTCGCCTGTTGGTAGTCGTCGAAGGATTTGCACAAAATTATCCATCATCTTGTTCCTTTGTTGCATGAGGGCTTCCTCAATCTATAGTTTGAAAGGATCTCTTGTCCCATCATCTTTCTTTTCTCCTTCCATGAGAGATCGCTTAGGTGTGCGAGAGCTTTTGTCCTCAAGAGAAACAAGCTCGAGACCCAAATCTTTGTACTCCAACCTCGTTGGGGACATGCATTAAGATGACAAGGAGCAGACCACTCTAATACCACTGATCCAGATTTTATGAGTAGAATGAAATGAATACAGATTATTACCAGATGCTTAACACAAAATAACAGAGATACAGTAAAACTGGTTTTCTATTCAATAAGGAAATACACTGAAACTGTAAAATGCAGCAGAAAACAAGCTTGATGGAATGGTGGCGGCTTATCTCTGAGAAGAGATGTGACGGTTGCGCTCATTCGCAAGAAGATGATTACAATGAGGCTCTCAAGGCCTTTTTACAATAAAAGGAAGTTTCAAAAACCCTCAACATCCAAAAACCTAACCTTAGGAGGTGAAGTGCCAAAAGTCATGTGGGCCCCGTTTGGGTAAGTCAGTACATCAACTTCCCGGGGTCATAACTTTTGCATACAATCTTTGTTTTAGGCATATGATAGCGAGTTAGAAAGATCTATCCGAGGAATACAACAATTGCAACATACCCCAAAAAACGTCGTTTAGGGCCTCAAAACAACTCCGGAAGTTCAGGACCCGAAAAACTGCTAAAAATAGTAAATTATCAAAATTGCTAGAAAGTTATTTTGAGCTAGCTGGAAAAGGTGGGTGGCCACCGATATCCACCTGGATCATTGAATCAACATTTTCAATCCCGTGGTTTTAATAAACCATGATATCCACCATTTTGATGGGGAATGTATTGTAATGTCATTGTTAGGATCCTACCCTAACTCCTCTGAGTTGGAAATTAGTTAGCATCATATATTTTCCATGTAATAAAGTCTGACATTAGTTAATAAATCCTATTAAATAAATATGAACAAGTCAATGTAACAAGACCTAATAGAAGCTTTTGCTTCTATAAATTTCTTCCTCTAGCATGCTCTTTATAAGATAGAATTAGTATAAATAAGAATAGGAGGTATGAGAAGGCTTGTCTTGAGAAAGTATTGTAATAGAGCTTTGCTTTGTTGGAGGTTGACCCCTCGAAGAGGTAAGTGAACATTGTTTTTTTAATAAAGGTATTATTTATGGTATTTCTCTCTCAATATTTTGTTGTTCCCTTGATAATTGCTAAATATTCTTATTTTTGCATAATATATTACATCTGGTACCTTACAAGTGGCATTAGAGCTCTTTCTTGGGCATAAATTGTGGGTTGAATTTTTTCAGGGTAGAAACGTGTTTTGGCATCTTTAAAATATAGTGATTTTTCGTTCAATGTGTAAATCCGTGGTCGGGGAAGCATACACATGGGAAATACAAGAAGTTTTTAAGCTTACATTGTTGGAAACTCTTGTAACCCTTGCTAGTACCCCTTTGAGTGGTAGCGCATTAGAAAGCACATGTATACAAACTGACCTAGGTATATTGAAACCCTCCATAGATCAATCAATTGACTACCCAATCACTATATTTCCATTGAGAACAACACTTAGGAAGATACTCTCTAGTACCTGGGTAATCAAGTAGTACAATTAAGGGTATGGTTGAGCCTCCTTAGTTGGTGACCTGAGATATTGGGCCAAGTACTACTGTTCGACTAAGCACTTATATCAGTGAGCTATAACATAGGGAAAACCATTTTTCATAGGCACTCTGAAAAACCTAACCATAGGGGAACATACCAGACAAGGTAAAAATAGGATTTTATGGTCGTGCAACCTTGCCTCCTGCATTCTAGTTGCAAATTGATTACACATTTTTTACATTTAAGATTTTGGGCATTCTGACACTGCAGAAGTATTTAGATCAGAGTATAACTCCATATGAGTAACAAAAAAAAAGTATAGTGGTCCCACCGACACCCTTATTTGGTACCTATACCATTAGATTCCTCTCTGTCTTGATTGCAGTGGTACCTATCACTTTTAATCCTATTTTTTTCATGGACTCGACACCCTCCTTTGGGACCTCTCCCATTGGATTCTTCTCTTTGTCTCAATTGTCGTGGTACCTATCATTTTTAAACCTATTTTTCCATGGACCTGACTCCCCTTCCCGACACCCTTATTTTCCACCTATCCCAACAAACTCCTTATCTTGTGTTGATCATTGAGGTATTATTCTACCTAATCCTCCATAATGCCCCCTACCACCTATGCTCAAAACCTGGAAGAGTTGGGCACTAAGGTAACCAACATGTCCGAGAACATGGACTAGTGTATGAACTCCCTCAACTATATTTTGAACTCCCTCACCTAGAACCTGAACTCCCTCACCCAACAAGTCCAAGAACTTGTGTCACACATCAAGGGTAAGCACCAGGATTACCACTCTGAGGCTACTCATTCTTCCCATCATGAGAGTACTCATATTTCCCACTCCCCTTGGGGTTCTCCAAATTGTTGGAATATAGTGCCCAAAGTTGTAAATTTGATGGATTAGACCTTCCTGGGTGGGTATCTCAAATGGAACACTACTTCTCCCTACATGATATTCAGGATGATGAGACCAAAATACATGTGGGGGTTTTGTACTTGGATCAAGAATGGTGGAAATGGTGGCAATGGAATAATAAATTCTATCTATTACAAACAAATTGGGCATGCTCACAAAAGAAGTTTGTTCCCGTTTTGATAGGGAATCTCATTTTTTGGGATGACTCACCAAGATGAAACAAACAGGGTTAGTATCATACTTCATCACCGCATTTGATTAGTTGGCTATCATAACTAAGGGCTTATTCGATGATTTCTATCTAGAATTCTTCCTCAATGGATTAAAGGATGTCATTTGGGCTCATGTTTGCATACACCATCCTCTTACCTGGTTGCAGGTGTGCAATTATCATTGGAGGTTAAGATTATTCTTCATTTCCAACCCCTTCATTCTGCAGTTCCCAACCACCCTCCTCCAAGGGATACCCCTTCTCCAACCCAAACTTTGAAGGTCCAAAAGGTATCTCCCGCAAAAATGGTTGAACATAAGAAAGCAAGGAATTTTTTATAACTGTGATGACAAGTATTCACCAGGCCATAAATGTCGTGAACAAAATTTCTACCAGATTGATGGGTCAAATTCCACCTCCTTCGAGGAGAGCCTATCAGGTGAGGCCCCATACTTAGAGGAAACACAACCAACTCCCCCCATCCTAGATCCAGTCACACCTCTTGTGGAACTGGAGGAACCTATCATATCTCTCCATGCCCTCGCAGGTATTTATTCTCTACAGACATTAAAAATAAAGGGCTACATAAAACATAGGCTGGTCATGGTGTTGATTAATAGTGGTAGAAACCATAATTTTATTCATTACAGGGTTGTTAAGGATGTCAATTGATTTGTTAGACCAATTTCGAATTTTCAAATCCTCATTGCTAATGGTGGCACAATGAAATGTGTGGGCCGCTGTGAGAATGTCAAACTCCAAATGGGTGATTATATGATGCAGGAGCATTGCCAACATCAAGCGATCCAGCGTGGAAGCCAAAAGACAGCTGGGCAGGTGCCAACACAAATTTTGAAATCACCTTGAAATTGATGTGCAATCTTAAATGAAGTCATTAAGAAAAGGTGCACTTGTATAATGTAAATGGACCTTGAGTGATTTGCTCTCATCCTTAGTAGGTAGAAGGCATTTAAAGTAGTTAATGCAAGTAGGTAGAATTCAATTCTAGATTAGACAGTTTTAGAGCGCAAGAGGGAAACGGGATATAGACACCCTCATTGTGTATTGTAACATAATGGGAGAAGAAGCAGCATTGTAGAGAAGAGCATGCAGAGAACTGTGTAAGAACACCCATGTACAGATATTTGGATTAATAGAAGAGGTTGATTCAAATTCATGGTTTTGTGTTTGTTCTCTGTGTATTGATGCTGAATGATATGCTCATAAATGTTTGCTTCTTGTTATACATTTTCTTTATATGCTGTGTATATGATTTTCATGTTTGAGTTTGAAGTCTAAAAGGAAGTAAGAATGAGTTTCAATTGTTTCTCTATCTGAACAAGGTTCCTGCAAGTAGTGCAATCGAATTGTCTGCAAGGAGTGCGTTGACAGAGGGTTTAGATAGAGTCACTTTTGTTTCTCATTTGTTCTGAAGTGTAGACAGGCATAGGAGCCATGCAAGGAGTGCACAGGCCAAGTGAAGCTTCAGGGTTGCGAACCTGAGTGAACTATTGAGAGACTACTGCTGCAAGTGTGTGCAGGGTCGAAGGAATTTTAGCACTTGGAAGTGGCTGAAGATTGCCGCAAGGAGTGCGTGCAAGAGTATTTTTCTAAGGCTTAGAGTTATAACAAAGATTAGGAAGGATAAGGCCTTAGAAACTATTGAAGGACAGTGCAAGGAAGATGTGACTGGAAGTTTGTAAGAAGCATCGTAAGTTTGCGCCGAAGAGGGACAAGTTTGTGGAGGAACACTTGGTCATTTGCAGAAACCATCAGAGTAAAGACGGATGGTTGGAATTCTCCGAGGAGAATTCATGAATTTCTCTGAGGAGAATTCATGAATTTCTGTGAGCCGTTAGATCTCACAGAGGAGTAGGTGGGATACGGTGAAGTATTCCCTAAAGGATCTAAGCTCAGGAGGGGAAGAACCATTGATCCGAGCCATAAGGGTCGTTGGATTGAACCAGAAATTTCATATCGGATTTTCGTGGGTTGAAGTTCCGTGAACATTGCAACGGAAATCATGAAATCGCGAAACGCGATATCCCGACAACCAAAGGACTAGTGTGGGGCCATAGCGGAGTCGGCGAGTGGACAAGTGGCACGCTATTTCGGGGTTTCGCGGAGAGAAGTCCCGAAACATATGCATTAGGATTCGCGATCCCGCGAAGTCCGAAATCCCGATAGAAGTGACCAGGCGTTGAAAAGTCAAACTCGCGCGTGCGTCGGAGTTTTGGCATATCGGGGTTCGGGGGTCGGTAAAGCAAGTTGCTTGATATCGCGAGTGCCGAAATCGCTATAGGAAAACCTCGATAGGAAAGGGTCAGCGTTGCCTGTCATCAGGCTTTGGGGATTCGAGAGTTCGATGCTCGACCACTAACCTCACGAAGTCGCGAAGTCCGATCTCCTGATTGTAAAGAGGAGATCCCGTGAATATTTTGTTGTGGGTGCAGATTTCCCAATAGGAAAATAGAAGAGCCTTAGAGTTCTTCGAGCTAGTGGTTAAAGGAAAGATCCTATGAGCACGCGGACCTTTCGACCTGCGGGTTGTGAGGTTGTGACCGTGTGCATCAAGTGGTATCAGAGCATTGGAAGGTTCTTTTCTTTCTGTAGCAGAGAAAGAAAGAGAATTCACCATGCCACCAAGGAGAAGGGACATGCAGACACCCGATCTAGAGGATAGGGAAATGCTGAGAAGAAGAGGCAGGCAGATGACAGATCCAATTATGGAGAGAGAGATGTGCGATCTACAAGATAGACTCGAAAACATGGAGACCGCGCAAAGACGCACAGTCAGTGCGGGGGATCTTAGTGATTCTGAGAGTGAGATTGAGGTTGAACGTGAAGAAGAAGTTGCAGCCGAGGATGCATCAAATGAGCATTTGATCAGAGCTATTGCAAGGATGGGTGCAAGAGAAAAGATGGACATTCCAGTTTATGAGGGAAACTTGGATGCAGAGGAGCTTCTAGACTGTATTAGATCTCTAGACACATACTTTGACTATGAAGATGTCGAAGAGGACAAGAAAGTCAAGCATGTTGTCACAAGATTGAAAGGACATGCAACATTATGGTGGGATGAACTACTAGCTGACAGACGCTGCAAGGGAAAGAAGAAGATCAAGAGCTGGGACAGAATGATCGCGAAGATGAAGGCAAAATTCATCCCCAGGGATTACCAAATTACTCTGTTCAGGAGAATGTAGAACCTGAGACAGAAGCTGATGACAGTGAAAGAATATACCGAAGAATTCTATAAAATGAACATCAGGGCAGGTCATTGGGAAAGAGATGATGAAAAAGTTTCCAGATATATGAATGGCCTAAGATATGATATCCAGGATGAGATGAGAATGGTAACCATCCGAATGGTGGAAGATGCTTATCAGATGGATCTGAAAGCTAAAAGCAAAGTCAAAGAGGCCGAGGCAGAAGTCAGCCCAGAGGCAAATCAGTTTCCCAGGATAAATATCAGAAGCCCAAGGAAGATTGGAAGAAACCTTAGACTCAGATTGAGAGAGGTGGAACCTCACAGAGAGGGAAACATAATGAGCAGAGAGGAGATTATGCTGACAACGACAATTTTCCTCTTACTAGAGGTAGAGGAAGAGGAAGAGGTGGAGTAATAACATGCTTCATGTGTGGTAAGAATGGGCACAAGTATTATGAGTGTTCAGATAAAAAGAAGGAAAGTGGAGAAGCTCACATCGCTGAAGCACAGAGGCGGGATGTTGAGGCAGAAGACGCTGAAGGTGGAATATCGTTGATGATGCAAAAAGTCCTTTTGACACCCGAGAAGGAGGTGGAGAGTTCAGTCAAAAGGACCAGACTTTTCAGGACTGCTTGCAAGACCAAGGATAGGGTATGGAAGGTCATCGTAGACAGTGGTAGCACGGATAATCTCGTTTCAACGGAGATGGTAGAGAAGTTGGAGCTGTAGACGACTAATCATCCAAGTCCATACAGAGTTTTGTGGCTACAAAAAGGACACCAGGTAACTGTCACTAAACAATGTTTAGTTGAATTCAAGATAGGAGGATATAATGATAAGATATTGTGTGATGTCATTCCTATGGATGTTTGTCATCTATTGTTGGGTAGACCATGGCAATATGACATGAATGTGATTCATGATGGGAGAATGAACACATACACCCTAGAGAAGAATGGGAGGACACACATGTTGCTTCCAATTAAGGATAAGGAGGTGAAGCCGGAAGTAAGCAACACAATACTTCTCATGAGTGGGAAGGAACTTCTTACAGAGGTTAATAAGAAGGAGGATCCACAGTTTATTATGGTCAGAAAGCATAGAATTGTGTTGACCATCACTAGGGTGGATGATTTACTAGAGGAGGTTCAGGAACTGCTAGAAGAGTTCGTTGACATTATAGTGGACAAATTACCTCGTTCGTTGCCACCGATCAGAAGTGTGAGTCATCACATTGATCTCATACCAGGAGCCAGTTTCCCAAACAAAGCCACGTACAGGTTGATGCCACAAGAGAATGAAGAGGTTAAAAGACAAGTCTAGGAGTTGTTGGACAAAGGATTGGTCAGGGAAAGCTTGAGTCCATGTGTTGTTCCAACAGTACTCAGTCCAAAGAAAGACGGAGGCTGGAGGATGTGTATTGAATCAAGGGCGATTAACAAGATAACCATCAGGTACAGATTTCCATTGCCAAGGATGGATGATCTGATGGATTTCTTGAGTGGAGCAAAGTATTTTTCAAAGATTGATTTGAAAAGCGGTTATCATCAGATCCACATGAGAGAAGGTGATGAATGGAAGATAGCCTTCAAGATAAATGAAGGGTTGTATGAATGGCTTGTTATGCTGTTTGGCTTAACAAATGCGCCGAGTACCTTCATGAGGTTGATGAACGAAGTCTTGAGGGAGTTCATCGGAAAATTTGTCATTGTGTATTTGGATGACATACTGGTTTTCAGTAAAACAATGGCAGAGCATCTGAAGCATTTGGCTACAATGATGCAGAGGTTACAACAGGAGAAGCTATTGATAAACATAAAGAAGTCCTCATTCATGAAGACATAGCTCATTTACTTGGGGTTTGTTATTTCAGCAAATGAGTTGAGGATGGATACAGATAAGGTGGAAGTGATCAAGAATTAGCCATCACTGAAGAGCATCTTTGAGGTGAGAAGTTTTCACGGATTGGCTAGTTTCTACCAAAATTTCATCAAGAATTTCAATGGAATTAGCGCACTGATGATGGATACAGTGAGAAAAAGACACAAGTCTTTTCACTGGACTGAAGAAGCTGAAAATAGTTTTAATCTGTTGAAGAGGAAGATTACGGAACAACCAATTCTGGTGTTGCCGGATTTCCGAAAGACATTTTAGGTGAAATGTGATGCAAGCAGATTTGCAATTGGGGCAGTCTTGAGTCAGGAAGACAGGCCGATAGCATACTTCAGCGAGAAGCTGAATGAGGCGAAAGTGAAATACTCCACTTATGATAAGGAGTTTTATGCTATCATCTAGGCATTGAAGAAATGGAGGCATTACTTGATCCTGAAAGAGTTTGTCTTATATAGTGACAATCATGCACTGCAGTTTGTGACTCAACAGGAGAAGTTGAATCAGAGGCATGTCAAATGGGTTGAGTATATGCAGAATTTCACTTTTGTGATAAAACATATTTCGAGTACTGCTAACAAAGTTGCTGATGCTTTGAGCAGGAAGTGTTTGTTGTTGCAGGAGTTCAAAGTCAAAACGTTGGGTTTTGATGATCTCAGGGACATGTACGATGATGATCCAGATTTTAAGGAGGCGTATGAAGCAGCTGAGAATCCAATTCTCAAAGACAGAAGCCAGTGGATAGAGTACATGATCCAGGAAGGATTTTTTTTTCAGGGGCAATCAACTGTGTATTCCGAAATGCTCCATGAGGGAGAATCTGCTGAAGGAGAAACACAGTGGAGGATTGGCAGGGCACTTTGGCCATGACAAGACGTTCAAAAAGATGAATGAATCATACTTTTGGCTAGGAATTCAAGCAGATGTCAAGAGATTTGTGGACAGATGCAGAATTTGCCAGCATTCGAAGGGGAGGAAGCAGAATGCGGGATTTTATCAAACATTGCCCATACCAGAGAGGATGTGGGATGCAGTCAGCATGGATTTTGTATTGGGGTTTCCAAGAACACAAAGAGGTTGTGATTCAATATTTGTGGTGGTGGATAGATTTTCTAAGATGGCACACTTCATTCCATGTCAAAAAACCAATGATGCAACTCACATTGTGAATCTGTTTCTCAAAGAGGTCATTCAACTTCATGGGTTGCCGAGAAGCATGGTTTCGGATTGAGACACCAAATTCATAGGGAATTTTTGGAGGAAATTATGGAAGAAGCTGGGAACTAACTTGTCATTTAGTTCAGCTTATCATCCTCAGATGGATGGAAAGACAAAAGTGGTAAACAAAAGTCTGGGAGACTTACTGAGAAGCTTGGTGACAAAACACCATAGCCAGTGGGACCACATATTACCACAGGCAGAGTTTGCTTATAATGACTCAGTTAACAAGAGCACATGGCAGAGTCCATTTCATATTGTTTATGGCATGCAACTGAGGGGAATTTCTGAATTGATGGATTCAGAACAGACTGCAACTAGGAGCGCTAGTGCAGAAGAATTCGCAGAGGCGATGAAGGAACTTCACAGTCAGGTGAAGGAGCGACTCCTGAATTCAATCCAGGAGTATAAGCGTAGAGCCGATCAGCACAAGAGACAACTTCAGTTTGAGGTTGGTGACTTGATTCTAGCACATTTGAGGAAAGAAAGGTTCCCAGGGGGAACATATAATAAGCTGAAGATGAAGAAAATCGGGCCATGTAGGGTCTTAAAGAAATTTGGGGCGAATGCTTACGAGATTGAATTACCCAATGGGATCGGAATTTCTCTGATATTCAATATCTCATATTTGTACCCATATAAAGCTGAGGAAACATGAACTAGAAATGAACAACCAGTGATTCAGTGGAAAAAGAAGATGCCAGTTGCAGATAAGCTGCAGATGGAGTGCATACTGGACAAGAGAGTGAGCAAGAAGACCAGGCGGAAGAAATACTTTGAGTATCTAGTCAAATGGAAGAACCATCCAGTTGAAGATGCCAGCTAGGAAAATGAAGTAGAGATACAGAAGCATGGACAGACCGTGTGTGAGCTCATGGACAGGAGCCCATGATAATTTTCAAGCGAGGGAGTATGATGCAGGAGCATCGCCAACATTAAGCGAGCTAGCGCGGAAGCCAAAAGATAGCTAGGCAGGCGCCAGCACAAATTTTGAAATCACCTTGAAATTGATGCGCAATATTAAATGAATTCATTAAGAAAAGGTGCACTTGTATAATGTAAATGGACCTTGAGCGATTCTCTCTCGTCCTTAGTAGGTAGAAGGCATTTAAAGTAGTTAATGCAAGTAGGTAGAATTCAATTCTAGATTAGACAGTTTTAGAGCGCAAGAGGGAAACAGGATATAGACACCCTCATTGTGTATTGTAACATAATGGGAGAAGAAGCAGCATTGTAGAGAAGAGCATGCAGAGAGTTGTGTAAGAACACCCATGTACAGATATTTGGATTAATAGAAGAGGTTGATTCAAATTCATGGTTTTGTGTTTGTTCTCTGTGTATTGATGCTGAATGATATGCTCATAAATGTCTCCTTCCTGTTATACATTTTCTTTATATGCTATGTATATGATTTTCATGTTTGAGTTTGAAGTCTAAAAGGAAGTAAGAATGAGTTTCAATTGTTTCTCTATCTGAACAAGGTTCCTGTAAAGAGTGCAGTCAAATTGTCTGCAAGGAGTGCATTGACAGAGGGTTTAGATAGAGTCACTTTTGTTTCTCATTTGTTCTTAAGTGAAGACATGCACAGGAGCCATGCAAGGAGTGCGCAGGCCAAGTGAATCTTTAGGGTTGCGAACCTGAGTGAACTGTTGAGAGACTGTTGCTGCAGGTGTGCGAAGGGTCGAAGGAATTTAAGCACTTGGAAGTGGCTAAAGATTGCTGCAAGGAGTGCGTGCAAGAGTCTTTTTCTAAGGCTCAGAGTTATAACAAAGCTCAGAAAGGATAAGGCCTTCGAAACTGTTGAAGGACAATGGAAGGAAGTTGTGACTGGAAGTTTGTAATAAACATTGTAAGTTTTCACCGAAGAGGAACAAGTTTGTGGAGGAACACTTGGTCATTCACAGAAACCATCAGAGTAAAGATGGACGGTCAAAATTCTCCGAGGAGAATTCGTGAATTTTCGTGAGCCGTTAGATCTCATAGAGGAGCAGGTGGGATACGGTGAAGTATTCCCTAAAGGATCTACGCTCAGGAGGGGCAGAACCATTGATCCAATCCATAAGGGCCATTGGATCGACCTGGAAATTTCGTATTGGGTTTTTCGTGGGTTGAAGTCCCGTGAACATTGCAACGAAAATCACGAAATCGCGAAACACGATATCCCGACAGCCAAAGGACTAGTGTGGGGCCACAGCGGAGTCAGCGAGTGGACAGGTGGCACACTATTTCAGGGTTTCGCGGAGAGAAGTCCTGAAACATATGCATTAGGATTCGCGATCCCGCGAAGTCCGAAATCCTGATAGAAGTGATCGGGCATTGAAAAGTCAAACTCGCGCATGCGTCGGAGTTTCGCCATATCGGGGTTCGAGGGTCGGTAAAGCAAGTTGCTTGATATCGCAAGTGCCGAAATCTTGATAGGGAAAACCCCGATAGGAAAGGGTCAGCATTGCCTTTTGTTGGGCTTCGGGGATTCGAGAGTCTGATGCTCGACCACTAACCTCGCGAAGTCGCGAAGTCCGATCTCCCGATTGTAAAGAGGAGATCCCGTGAATAGTTTGTTGTGGGTGCAGATTTCCCGATAGGGAAATAAAAGAGCCTTAGAGTTCTTCGGGCAGTGGTTAAAGGAAAGATCCTGTGAGCACGTAGACCTTCTGACCTGCAGGTTGTGAGGTTGTGACCGTGTGCATCATTATAACCTGAAAACTCACATGCTTTCCATTTCCATGGGTGGTTGTGATAATGTCTTGGGTTTTGAATGGATTCACACTCTGGTACCGATTACTTGAATTATCAAGAGTTATATATGATCTTTAATCAATATGATCACACCTATACCCTCCAAGGCCTGCAAGTTGGCTCCCCAGAAATTATCAAATCTCACCAAATGGATAAACTCCTGAAGAAAGGCCACCATGGTGTGATTTCTCAAGTTAATGCCATCCAGGTACATGATCAATCATATACATTAGTACATCCTGATTTGAAACTGGTCTTGGACAAGCACCACAAGGTATTTGAGACACTGATGGATTTACCCCCCTCCTGGGGTTGACATGATCACAACATCCCTCTCCATCCAGGAATTCAACCCCTCATTGTATGCCCCTACTGGTATCCATTTGCTAAAAACATTAAATAGAAAAATCATGTAGGAATTACTGGATTCTAGTATAATTCACCCAAGTACCAACACATATTCATCCCCTCTTGTGATGGTCTTAAAAAAAAAGGTTCTTGGCACAAGTGTCCATATTTTCACACCCTTAATAAATTGACCATTAAGGATAAGTTTCCTATTCCTGTCATTGATGATCTATTTGATGAACTACGAGGTTCTTGTTTCTTCACAAAATTAGATATTCTCTCAGGATATTATTACAAGGAAAATATCTCTATGGCATGGGGTAAACCACAACAGATGAAAATGACTGCAAAAATCAACTCTAATATCAAGTATGATATATAAACAAATATGCTAACAAGACAAGATAAAGAGCCTACCTCGTCCAGACGTTCGATGAAGTCCACCATTGAGCACTTGACTCAAAGAAATACACCTGCAATTTGTCCTCAACAACCAAAACATGCAAGCATATGGTGATAATATATAAATTTATCATATTCAATAGCATAATCCATCAATGTTGATAACAAATATTCCCATGGAATAACAATTCAAATATTTGCAAGACATTAATTGGACGAGAAAATAGTATTTTTATTAAAATGTAATCAACAGAAGTGTATGAATTACAGACTTCTGTGTCAGGATGGTTTATAACTGAGAAACCAAGTCCCTTCCATCTGGGCCTCCACCACTTCAATCCTTCACCAAAGGCAAGATCATATAAGAGAGACAATGAGGTTCTCAATCAAGTAGGGAAGAACTTGGGGGCTGAACAATGTGTTCATACTTAAAACAATAAAGGGATGCAGACTCAATATGAAGTGAATAATTTCTCTAGAGTAACTTTTCTCTCAAACTTGAATTCTTCTCCTCTTCTCCATAGCTTGGATATGGCCCATTTATAGCCTTCAAATAGAACTGAGGGGCTGAGTCAGAACATTTCTAGTATATGGAAGGTCAAGGATCATGGATCTCATGATGTGACATGGAAACCCGACACCATTTTTAATTTTCCTCACAAAAACTGATGTACGCAGGTTGTAATGGTGCAACCTACGTATATGCATGTTGTATAATAGTTAGGGTGTGTATATGTGGAAACATATTATTTTTAGCTCTGGGAACTGCAAGAAGGGACTTCAAGTCTACATAGGGAAATGGAAAAAGGCCTTCTGAGAAAATTTTCATAGGGAGAGGCAAATATTTCTATAAAAAATGCCCCCTAATGTGTGAGGTCAGAGGAGTATCTGCAATGGCTGAAATACATTATAATACTCATAAGTGGAGTAATTGATACCCAACTAGAAGAAAGAGTTGCTCATGAGAATATTACAATCTGTACTCGCACATGGATGCCAATTTGAATTACACTCTAGATCCATGTGAAAATATACCAAATGGATGTTCATGTCCATGAATAGGAAATATAAAGGTGGCTACATACCAAAAGCTGTCATAGTCATGAACAAGGCCCAGTAAAACCAATCTCAAAATCAATCTGAAGATATCTATATACAATGGAGTACAATCTGATCTCCCATGATCACTGAAGTCACATAGGTACTGGTCCAATGAAAGATAACAATAGCTCAGGAAAGTTGCGACTATGAATTGATGTCTTCAAGTATTCTACATGATCCAACAAAGGTGCAATTCTACATCATGTGAATAAAGGAGTTGAGGTTGAATACAATGAGACTTTGTTTGATTACCGGTCATTAAGGTATGCCATTAACAAATGCGAGACAACCTACCGATAATAAAAGTAGGTATCAAGGCACCGAGTACATTCTTACAAGTGTGAATAAAGGTTTCTAGGTCGAACACTTGAAGAATCCATCGATAAGGAGACATTGATGTATTCCCAACTGTCGATGGAGGGAGAAATTTCCAATAATGACTATAAGCCTCTAGGTACCCATAGGACTCTAAGCCTCATTTCCAAAATAGATGGACTGAATTCGATGGAAGGAGACCTTCTGAAAGGATAGCATTGAGGCATCTCTCATCATTCAACATGAGTTACAAAGCAAGAGCTTGATGATTTGGAGGAAATCGTATGAAGAACATGTTCACGAACCAACGACCCTGTGCGTATTTCACGTGTTCCAGATGCAAGTGGTACACGAAAAAGACCCTCTGTAGCCAATAAGGAAAACTGCTGACAAAGGTGAGAAAACCACCAATAAGGATAATGGAATCCAAGACACTACCCCAGATCCCAATGTGTTAATATATTTCTTGCCAACGAGCACAAGAGAAACCCCCCAGTCAATCACCAATGATGAAATGTCGATTGATGGGTTCAAGGTTACATACCAATGATGAAAGTAGGACCAGGGTGCACGGTAGGACTACAAATTAATGTAACTCTGAAATGTCGATTGATGGGTTCAAGGTTACATACCAATGATGAAAGTAGGACCAGGGCGCATGGTAAGACTACAAATTAATGTAACTCTGAGACACATTGAGGGTATGGCCGACATGCAAAGTCAAGAGTTCTAAGGAATGACCGACATAGGTTGATATACATCCTTTGAAAAAGAGCATGAGACATATGGAAGACTCTTGAAACATAGACTCAATGATTAAACTTTGTGATGCAGGAGGCACCAATTAAACTCTCCATAAGGAATGAAAGAGTAACCAGTCGGGGGAGTAAACTCTAAGTAACGAGCTCAACTTCCTAAGGTCATGCTAAACCCAAAATTTTGATGACATGTGGACTCAAAGTTTTTGTGCTTTATTCGAAGGAGACACGAATGCTGCCAATATAATATAATATTCTTTTCTTGCCCGTCTTTTTTTGTTTTTTCATAGTCAAATGAATGCTATGATACAGGGGAGGAAACAAGTGTCACAAATAAGCAACTAGTTCCAGCAATAGAACATACCTATGCTCAATGAAAGGAGGTGCATGCAAGAGATGGACACTCGGGGAAATGTTTCCTCTTGGGCATAGGGTGTCAAGCTGTAAAGGATATAAACAAGGCTCTGCTTGGCTGATGATGCAAACTGTTGAGGTGATAGGTTGATAATGCAAAAATGAGAACCGACAATAGGCTTAATACTGCAAGTAAGAGAATGAGATGAAATTACAACTTAACGCCAAAGAATGTCATTTTTCATAATCTTAGTATACTTGGTTTGAAAAATGGGTAAACTTACACCAAATAGACATCCTTTCAAATCCAATTTACGAGTGTGAAAGAGACAAGTTCACTCGAAAATATTTTTGTTTTTTGAGAGAGTCTGAAAAGAGCTTAAACCATACTCATTGGGAGTTTTCTAAGTGGGATTTCATGGGGGAGGCCAAGGCTCCTATTGGTCCTAAGGTCTACACCTAAATTCTAAACGGCAGAGCTAGGCCACCTCAAGTTTATAATGATTGGTTTTTTGATAAGTTGATTTTGTTGGTCATCTTAAGGATAGGTTTTCAAAGATGGTAATCTGGTTGGACAAGCCACATAGTATAAGAATAGGTTCTCCTTTTCCAATGGTATGGATATTAATGAACAGTTGGGGATATGATAAGACAAACACAAGAAACAACAACAAGCAATGCAATGAATCACTAGACTTAAAATAATATCTTAAGACTTAGACAAATATTTAAGTGCAAATAATTCAACATGTTGCCGAATATTAGGTATTTCGCTAAACAATAGCTATATAATAGGTTACAAAATAAGCATAAATATGTACTAAAACAATGGGTGAAAGAATAAGGAAATGTACATTGCACACATCACATTATTGTATTCAAGATAAGAAACACATACGAATTTGGACACAAACACACTGGCATCAATAGTATCTTCAACAGGTAGAGAGCTTTAGTCCATGCGCAAAATGGGTCCAACCAGTTGTTGTATTGATCTCCTTTCCCAACAAACTCCACCCCTAAAACATACAAAAACTGCCTATTTATTAGAGTTGCAAGGGCTCTTGTCCATCTAGGACTGAGGCTTCACTCTATGTTCGCAACTGTAAACAACTTATTAACTTAACTATGACACTGTTGGAGTGGAGTGATGCATACTTCAAACTTAACTTAATTTAAAGGGACATGATTCATATCAAACACAAATGACCACTTATTATGCATTAACTTTAAATGTATCAACTTAAATAACTGAAAACTATTGTTGATGGTAAAGAAGACTGATGTATAAGTTGAATTGCACTGAGCCTTTGAAAAAAAATGATTCAGAGTGACAGAGGTGAGTGATGTGTCGAGCATTGGCATGTACATGCGATGTTGGAGGCCACTGGAGACAACTGGAAGTGTGGTCCTGTGTTGCGCTTTTTTGGACTCTGGACGTGTAGTTTCCTTGTTCTTGGTTTGGCGCCCCTTTCTGATTTTTTTCAAATGTGCAATAAATGTTGGTGAACCACTTTAGAATTTCGACATTCAAAGGTTTGTGATTTTCACTGCATCTAAATATCCCAGAGTGTTATTCTCTCGAAGTCACCAATCCGTGCTTATATTAGGCTAATTAAACCGAGATTAATACTTTCATCATTAAAGGATTTCAGGAGTTCGGATCTTCAGGATACCTATAGTACTGCATTTGAAAACCTCCCATAGGAAGATCTCTCAAATCCAACGTGGAATCTTGACATCAATTGATGATGTGTCACAGAAAGGAGGGTGACACATGTCACTTAAAATAATTCTTATGTCCACCCCAAATGTGCAAAAAATGGGTGCCATGTGTCTTGACTGACGGATTCCACTTGTCAGTGCTAGATGAATTCCATATTTCAGTGCTGGATGGATGCCATGTGTCAACTCTAGATGGCTGCCACATGTCTTGGCGGATGCGTTTTGTGTGCTTCGACACTTCGGGCTTCGGGAGTTTTTGGATGTGTGGCATGAAAATATCTCGAAGTAGTATGGTCCCAAAGTGATGTGTCTGAGAAGGAGAGTGACACGTGTCACCCAAAAAATGAGTGGATGATGCAACCAAATGACATGAAATGAGTGCCATGTGTCATGACTGATGGACGCCACATGTCTCCAGTACTTCGACATTTCGGGGCTCCATGCTTGGCTTGAAGTAAAATCTCCTAGATGAACTAACTCGCGAAGTGACGTGGTAGAGAGGGTCCACTTCGACATTTCAAGGCTCCGATACTTTGGGGACCTGCTGCTTTAGAGCTCCGACACTTCAAAGCTTCAGAGACTTCGACACTTTGGCATCTAGACAGTTCAAAATCTTTGAACCAATGGAAAGTTTAGATGCCCGAATGCCGAAGTTGCAGAGTCAATTTTGTTAAACCCCGCATGAGTTTGAGACTCTGAATGTGCGAGAGCCATTGATCTACATCGAATGTTGGATCTTCACCAATGAATATTTGGCCCATCTATTTGGCTTAAATTCTAAGCCCGAAATCAATTTCTTTGATTTGTTACCTTTTTTCGTGGAAGCTTACTGAGCTTACAAAGGACTTGTTGGACCAGGATGTCCCCTGCGCACAAAAAAGACTAGGTGGATCTGCTGCATTCTCAATTAGTGGCAAATATGATGACAAGTATTTCAAACTCAAACTAGAACATGAAATCACCCTCCAAGAAAGAAAAAAAGATGGTGCAAAATAAGTAAAGATGAGCATGGGTCATGAAGCTGAGTGATCGAATAATGGAGAATAAGCTAAGAAAGAAACCAAAAGAATCAGAACAATAGACCTAGGTTACAACATTGGCTCCAACCAGGGATAGCTCTTCCCTGTGAGGTGCTAACAACAATAGACTAGGTGCCTTTCCTCTCAATAAGTTTCTCCCACCTAGCTATAACTTTCCTCTGTTTTTGTTTTTTGAGCATGTATATCTTTGAAGTTCAAAATATTAACTACACCCCAGTGCCTTTGTTGGCCTATGGAGTCTTTATTCAGTCTAAAACTTAAAAATGCAGCGACACTCCAGTGCCTTTGTTGGGATATGTAGTCTTATTGTTGATCTACACGCAAACTAATGAGAAAAACCAACATACTGAAAACAATCCGTGAACTGAAAAATTAAATACTCGAACTAAGAGCTTATTCTCCTACTACCTATTCTATTCAGCTGAAAACCAAGTAATCATGTGTAATCAGATTTCCAGCGAAACCATGAAACCATTTGACTAAGAACCATAACTTTGTGCATGTCATTGTTTGGAATAGTCCAAAGAGGATATATCATATGAAACAAAAATTTAGCAGGCATCTCATACTCATGGTTGTAAAAGATGATCATTCTAAAACTTACCACATTTGAGATTTTGGAAAAATAAGAATCCATCCATCTCGCTATTGGATCTTGAAACTCATGAAAAGCCTCCAACTAGTTGAGAGGACACAATTGTTGTTCTATGATATTTTCATTATAAACAAGATTGAGCTGCTCCTGTCCTCGTTGAAACAACTCATGAAAGTCATGTGATTCACAACCATAAAGGGAAAAAAAACACTCATGATACTCCTCATCTTGTTGTTTGAAATGAATGGGCATGTCTTCTGCATCGCTGTTTTTTCCTTGTTCTAGCTCCATAATGCAATCTTCAGACTTATAGATTTCCTGTTTCTCAACTATTTCAGAAGGAAGGGGAACAACTTGCTCACAACCTTCAACATCACTTTTTTCATCATTAATCAAATCTTTATGAGAACATAGAACAATAGATGTATCATAATAATGACTAATTGAGGCACCTAGAATAATGCAAGATGTATCTAAAGCCTTGTTATCATATATTTCATCATTAATGTAATTCCCAACATCATCTTTTTGAATAAAAGAATCATAAGAAGACTCATATGTAACCAAATATTCCTCCACTTCCTCAATGGAAAAATCCCTTTTATTTTCACTACTAGAAGAACTAATAAGTGACTGTTAAATATGAGATCCAAATTATTCACAACAGTCTTCAAAAAGTAAATCAACTGAAAAAAACCTTTTACAATGCTCACTGAATGCAACATGGAACTTTTCCAGGGAGGAGATGCTAGAAGAGGGAAAGGATCAATACCACTCATGAGCATCTCCCTCTAATGAGTACATGAACATCTTCATTAATACATCCTCATGATGTATTCCCCACTGATGCATGAATTCATGAAACTCAAGAAAATTCTCATTGGGGTTGTCATCTCTATGTTCTCTAAATCTGGGCAAGAAATCACCCCACTTATCTATAGTAGGAACAACATTTGGAAAACCAGGAACAACAGAGAAATTAAAAGGAGAAGAGCTCTAAGCCAAGATGGCTTCCATATGAAAACATGACTTCTTAAAAATGTGAAGTCACCACTGAATTCTTTAACCATGGAGTCGCCAAGTGAATGATCTACAGTCTAAATGTGTCTGGTCTTTGCTCACAATCAAAGATCAAATCTGATCATTGTTCTTCTCCGAGGGAAATATATTTCGTTACTTCGTTCCCCAACAACGACACCAGAAGATGTTGGTCCTAAGTTTTGCACCTGACTGCTAAAGGGAAGAGCTAGGCCACCTCAAATTTATATTGATTGGTTTTGTTGGTCAGCGTAAGGATAGGTTTTCAGAGATGGTAATTAGGTTAGACATGCCACACAGTATAAAAGTAGGTTCTCCTTTGCCAATGGTATGGATATTAATGAACAATTGGGGATATGAAAAGACAAACACAAGAAACAACAACAAGCAATGCACTTAATCACTTGCTATGTGAGAATAAATACTTAAAATAATATCTTAATGCTTAGACAAATATCTATATGCAAATCATTCAAGAGGTTGCCAAATAGTATATCTTTCACTAAACAATAGTTGTATAACAGGTTGCAGAATGAACAAAAGGATGAACTAAGACAATGGATGAAAGAATAAGGAAATGTACATTGCACACATCACAAAATTTTCATTCAAGACAAGATTAAACACATAAAGATTTGAGTAAGAGAACACAATTGTCATCAACATATATTCACTAGGTAGAGAACTTTATAGTCAACTACACAGGTCCAACCCTTATGTTGCTTCCTATTCTTCTCCAAAAAATCCACCCCCCTTAAAACATACATAAACTACATATTTATAAGAGTTGCAGAGGCTCTTGTCCATCTAGGACTGAGGCTTAACTCTATACTACTAGTTGTAAAAAAACTAATAAACTGAACTAAACACATGTTGGAGTATATCAAGCAATACTTTGATCTTGAATTAATCAAAACTGAGTGGTTCTTATCACATAAGACCACTGATTATTCTTGAAACTAAAAGGAACCATGCAATTAAACATCTGAAACTGTTGCTACAATGAAATAATACTGATGCATGTGTTGGAGCGAACTGAGATCTGACATAAATGACCAAGAGTGACATAACTAAGTTTTGTATCGATCATGGCATGCACCCGTGCTGTTGGAGGCCATTGGAGACAACTTAAAGTGTGGCCGTGTCTTTCCCCTATTTATCTCTTTGAGGAAAGAAGCAAGTCATGTTACGCTTTTCTGGAGTCTGGACGTGTAGTTTTCCCGTTCCTATTTTGGCACCCCTTTTTTTTATCTTTTTCCAAATGTGCAATAAACACAGGTGAACCACTTCGAAATTTCGGCGTTCGGAGGTTTGTGATTTGAGTTGAATCCAAATCTTCCAGAGTGATAATCTCGTGAAGTCACTAATATGTGCTTATATTAGGCTAATTAACCCGATACTAATACTTTAATCATTAAAGGATTTTGGGAGTTCGGAACTTCGGGAGACATGTAGTGCTGTGTTTGAAAATCTCCCAGAGGAATATCTCCTGAATCCGACGTGGCAACCTGACGTCAACTACTGACGTGTCACAGAAAGGAGGGTGATGCGTGTCACTTGAAATAATGCATATGTCAACCTCAAATGTGCCAAAAATGGGTGCCACGTGTCTTGACTGATGACTGTCGTGTTTCAGTGCTAAATGAATGCCACATGTCAGTGCCAGATGGATGCCATGTGTCAGCGCCAGATGAGTGTTGTGTGATTCGACACTTCGGGCTTCGAGAGTTTTTGGATGTGCGACGTGAAAATCTGTCGAAGTAGTACAGTCCCGAAGTGACGTGTCTCAGAAGGAGAGTGACACATGACACACGAAAATGAGCAAATGACGCAACCAAATGACCTGAAATGAGTGCCATGTGTCATAACTTATGGACGTCATGTGTCTCCGACATTTTGGCATTTCGGGGCTCTGTTCATGTCTTGAATTAAAGCCTCTGGAATGAACTAACTCATGAAGTGATGTGGCAGTGAGGGTCCACTCCGACACTTCGGGGACCTGCTACTTTGAAGCTCTGACACTTTGAAGCTTTGGAGGCTTCAACACTTCAACGTCTGGACACTTCAGAAGATTTGAACCAATGGCAAGTTTAGACTCCTGAACTCTGAAGTCATGGATTCAATCCTGTTAAACTTTTCTTGAGTTTGAGGCTCTGAATGCGCGAGAGCCATTGATCTGCATCGACTGTTGGATCTCTACCATTGAATATTTGACCTGTCTGTTTGGCTTAAGTTCTAAGCCCGAAATGGACTTCTTTGATTTGCTTCCTTTTTTCAGCGGAAGCTTACTGAGATTACAAAGAACTTGTTGGACCTGGATGTCTCCTGCACACACAAAAGACTTGGTGGACCTATTGCATGCTCAATTAGTAGCAAATATGATGACAAGTATTTCAAATTAAAACCAAAACATGAAATCACCCTCCAAGAAAGCAAAAAAATATGGTGCAAAATAAGTAAAGACGAGCATGGGCCATGAAGCTGAGTGATTAAATAATGGAGAATGATCTAAGAAAGAAGCCAAAAAACTTAGAATTGATGGATGTATAGGGTAAAGGAGGGAAAAGGGTAGGGGTGCAGACCTAGGTTACAACAATGCCCACATATTCAACTCTGATGTTCTTCTCTGCAACATGTTCCCATAGAAAGTGATACTTGATTAGAATGTGCTTCATCTTGGAGTGCATCATTGGGTTCTTTGAGATACTGAGGGAGTTTGTATTATCACAATGGATTGGA
Source organism: Picea engelmannii (assembly GCA_009831015.1). NCBI lineage: Eukaryota > Viridiplantae > Streptophyta > Pinopsida > Pinales > Pinaceae > Picea > Picea engelmannii. Next base: position 269,290 of record ML793637.1, on the reverse strand, counting down.
ATGGTCTCATCATACTCAACCTGTATATCTGTCAGCATTTTTTTCATCCATAGAACCTGTGTACAACATCCTACTACTGCAATATACTTTGCTTCGACTGTAGATAAAGATATTAATGATTGTTTATTTCTTAGACAAGATACTAAACACTCACCCAAGTAGAATGCTTCTCCAATAGTGCTTCATTGGTCATCAATACAACCTACCCAATCTGCATCTATGTAGGTAATAAGTGATAGATCCTTCCCTTTTGTATAACATAATCCAAACTCTTATGTTCCTTTAATATATCTGAAAATCCTCTTCACTGCTAAGACATGCGATTCCTTTAGTGCTGCTTGAAATCGTGCGACCTGTCCAACGTCCTAAATTACATCTGGTCTGGATGCTTTCACATATAGTAAGCTACCAATCATTGACATGTATTTCCTCTGGTATGTAGACTATGAATCATCATCTTTTCTCAACTTGCAACTAGTTTGCATAGGAGTGGTAACTGGTTTGCAAACTTCCATTCTAAACCTCTTTAACATTTCTATGATATACTTAGTTTGAGAAATAAAAATTCCTCGGTTTCTTTGACATATCTGAAGACCCAAAAAGAAGGATAGTTCTCCGAGTAATGACATTTCAAATTCATTTTGCATATCATTTGCAAATTTTTGGCTTAACATGTCATCAATACTTCCAAAAATAATATCATCAACATAAACTTCATTACCATCTTGAGTTACCTTGATGTAGAGGTTGTTGTCTGCACTTCCTTTTCTAAACCCTGCGTACTGTAGATATTTATCCAGTCTAGAGTACCATGCTCTAGGATCTTTCTTTAGACCATACAAGGCCTTCTTCAATTTACACACATAATCTACATTCTCTGACAACTGAAATCCTTTCGGTTTTTCAATGTAGACTTCTTCTTCAGGTTCCCCGTTCAGAAAAGATGATTTCACATCCATCTGATACACTTTAATATTCTTGGAGCATGCATAATCTAATAGCAATCAGATTGCTTCCATTCTGGAAACTAGGGAAAATGTCTCTTCAAAGTTACATACCAATATAGCTTTGTTCCTAGTAGCATGTCCATATTCATTCAATTTATTTATGAAAACCCACTTTGTGCCAATCACATTCTTATTCTTTGGTCTTGGAACCAATTCCCAAGTGTTATTCTTCTCTATTTGATCCAATTCTTCATCCATGGCCTTATTCCATAATTCATCCTTGTTGGCCTCTTCAAAACTGTTTGGGTCAATCGTAGATAAGAGTTCTAGGTGCATTTGTTCTAGTGAACAGATTCTTCTTCTTGTCTCAACTCCTACATCTTTTTTTTCGATAATCTGATCTGAAGGATTATTCTTCTGTACTTGTTTGCTAGGTGTCTTTGGAGGTGTTATCCCCCACTTTAGGGATAAATAAGGAGATTATGTTTGGAGGCCCACAAGTTCTAGACATGGAGTACTGAGAGCCAGATCAAATTGAGCATGGTCATGGAGGGCCCATCTCTTCTTCCTTTCAGTGCCTCCACTTTGTCAGTAACAACAACGTCCATCACCCCAGCTTGGTATTGTAGCAGAGATGGATCTTTCTCCACGAGGTAATGAGTCTGGGTATCATGGTATGTGTCACTCTGATCCTCAAAACCTTTGAATATGTGCATTTATTTCTTTTTGTTTCTAATGTGTGATTGGATCTTATACTTATCCACTTGACCATGTCTAGGGGGAATGACAGGATGCCCTAGTAATATTGTGCCCATAGGTTTTGAGTTGCCACTAGGAGGATTTTTGAAGAGCCATCATCCGCTCTTGTCATACTTACCACTTTCCATCTTACTTCTCGCTCATCCATCCCATTACATTGGTCTATGCATTCGGTTGGCCAATCATTTAAGGGTTGCACCTTGCCTTATGGGAAGAAGGGGCTAAAGGCCCAGAAGGTAAAAGCACCTGGAAAAATATAAAAGAATAAAAATAAAACCTCGAGATGATTTTCCCAGGTATCCCCGAGAAATAAGTAAAAATATTCTCAACAAGAAACAAGAGGGACCCATAAAAATAGTCAAAAAATACCTAGTGAGAGGATAGGGAGTCTCATCACGAGCCAACCTATTATCTCCATGGGCACCTAGATGTATGACACTACTAGCAGCTGGTTACCACGTTAGGGTAGTGGTTCTTGGTGGAATAGCCAAGAGAAAGGGGGTCTCATCATGAGTGAACCTTCTGATTTCCGTGAAAGTGCTTGTGGGTAAAATTGCCACCACTAGTCACCACGCCAGGGCAGTGTCCCCCGATTAGCTTTTTGAAAGAAAAAATAAATAAAGAATAAAGAATAAAAGGCATGAATGGGTTTTGAAACATTTGCATCCAAGACAGGTGAAACTCACCTTCTACAAAGGCACCCACAGGTAAGCTTTGCATTTCCCTGTTATCACTTCACCCCTTATCAGGACATCCCTTATCCACCTCATCCATTAACATGATTTGGATTTGATTTCTTCCTGAAACATCTCACATCTAGTGGACACTAGACCAATATGACGCCCTGCCACTTCCTCCAAACTTGCCTTGCAGATTTGTATAATGTCTTTGAGAACTTGACTGAGTAAAAAGGGTTTTATGCACATGTTTAATAAAATTGATGATTGGACATGATTGACATTTCTATGATCCCTATGACTTATGAGCCCAAGGAGGGCGTATCTGTTGATGTGCTGGATCATACCCGATGGACAGGTACACATGGGTATATGATTAGTTTGGATCTCCATGGGGTTGAAGATCCCACCAGATGGATGTTGAAACCCCAGCAGGGGGTAGAGACAGGACATAGGGATTTGCACCAGAGAAGAGGAGGACATTCCAAAGAGGTAGCTTGACAGAACCTCACCTAGGGGGGTTGTGCCCTCTCCACTGGAATGGTGGCCTTGGGAGGCCCATGATGTCACCCATGATGCCTATGGCATCATCCAACATTTATGGACATTTTGGGAGGCAGTTGTGGAAGCTATGGCACGTGTCGCAGCTTAGAGAAGCCCAAGGAGGGATAACGTTTTGCTCTAGAAGGCCACATTTTCCCTAAAAAGGGATAATGTCACCCTAGAAAGGGCATGGAGTCTTTACTTTTTCTTGATTAGGGTTTAATTTATGACATTTAATGTAAAACAATATTATTTTGTATTTTGGCCTTGTTGGCCTTGTTGTCCTTTTGGTGACATAAATTTTAATAAAGGTCATTGATATTGTATAAGTAGAGAGATAAAACTCTCATTTTGATAATCATCTTTCACTCACACTTGGTAAGGTCTGAAATTTGTGCACTCCTTTAGGGTTTTGGCTGAAATTTTGATGCACACTTTTTGAAGGAGGATTTTTCTTGGCTATTTTGGCATTTTCTTGGTGGAAGGTTTACAACTAGGGTTTGGCTACATGAATGCTTGGTGGATGTAAGTGCATTTCTGCAATCTTTCTTTTACTTTAATGGTTATGGTATCTTTTACTTGCATGTTAATGAAATTTTATGGATTAAACCCTAGGGAACAAGCACATGTTGGTGTCCTTGTTTCATGTCCCTACTAAGTTATGCTAAGAACAATTTGTTTTGCTGAAGATAAATGTTAGAGCCTTGCCATAGAAACACTCTACCATCCACTCTTCAAAGCTAGTTGTTTTTATCTTGGCATTGAGCTAAAGAAATAGGAAAATGCACTAAGGCCTAGGGTTTCTACACTTTAGTGAGTCGTTTTCCCCTAGGGTTTGATTGATGAAGCCTTTCCTAAGAAACACTTCATCATCAAACTCTCTTGTCTTTATCCCTACCAATTATTACTCAAGCTATCCATTTTAACTTGTCTTCTGAGCTAGAGAAGGAGGAAAAGGAACTAAGGCCTAGGGTTTCTACACCTTAGTGAGCCTTTTTCCCCTAGGGTTTGATTGTTGAAGCCTTGCCTTAGCAACACTTCAACATTAAAACCCTCTTGTCTTTAGCCCTATCACTGTCATTTTGGCCCTTCAACATTTGCATCTTTTTTTACTCCATTTTCCCTAATAATGCATTGATCTAAGACCTTCATTGTTTGAGTACCTTGATCACAACTTCCAAAAATTTCAACAACATTTTACTCCTTCTAACCCTAGCTATAAATAACACCCACTAACCCTATTGCTATTGTCATTTACTTGTGTTATAACCATATCCATGCATCATTTATTGTATCTTTAAAGCAATTGAAAGATTGGCTATAGCGTTGCTTCTAGTATTGATATTGTTACATTGAGTATAAAATTGCCATTGCTTATTGTGAAGCTTATTTAGCATTTATTATGAAGTGACATATATTGTAATCATTGCTATTGTACATCGTTGACTTGCTTCATCAATATTATTTATCAATTTATTTATATCATAAGTCCATGATTATATGAAGTACTAACCAAACAAGTGATCTTGCACATGTATAGTTTTCTTGTTGCTTTGTCTCGGGTAGGTACACTTTTAGTTACTATTTCCGGTTATCTTTACTCTTATTGGCTGATTATCCAAACTTTGTGATCGGTGGTGACTTATGACGAGGGAAAAGTTTCTACTTAACCATAATCCTTTGCCTTCTCAAAACCCCAAGTCACCGGGGATGTCTCCCTTGGGCCTACCACCCTAAACAAAAAGAGCTATCCTATTGAGGTGACAGTGGTAGGATAGTCTCATTTTCGCCAGTTTTCCTTTCTTCCATCCATCTTTTACTCCAACTACAAACTGTGCAATAACATTTTGGCGCCGTTGCCAGGGAACACTGAGTCAATTCTCCTCAAAGAAAAAACTTTTTCGGTAAGCCTTTCCTCAAGAGCCTTTATCTTACAAGATTACCTGGCGACTCTACTAAGGGTGATTTCCCTTATCATTTTGATAATTTCAAGAAAATTATCTAGCGACTCCACAAATGACAACCCATAGCGGACGTCGGTACTTACCCCTTTCTACTGTGGTGTCCATTACCCCTATAAGCCCTGTTACTTCTGCAAGTTATCCTAGATGGTCTCACCAAGAACTCTTTATCTCTCTTGACCTAGTTAACACCCAAGGGAGATTACATGGCCTACCTAAAGGGGCCGACTCATAGATACCGATTTTTTTAGGAAAAGGAGTATTCTTTGATAACTCACATTAGACCCAGTTCTGTGAAATCTTTCAATTTCATCAAACCAGTCAAGGACACCTTGATGTCTTTATGAGGCTCTTTTCAAGCTCTCTCACTGGGGATGTCAAAACCTGGATTGATCTTCTCCCAAAAGGAAGCATAAAAAATCCTGAAGAATTAGAACAAGCTTTTAGAATAAGGTGGTGTAAACAAGAAAATGCACAATCCTTGTACTCTCAATACATCAATATTTGCAAAGGATCTAGTGAAAGCGTCAAGGATTTCAATGAAAGATTCAATCTTCTCCTTAAGAAACTCTGACCCAACCTTAGTTCAGAAGAGGCCATTCTCCAACATTACTTGAACTTTTTGGAAGAGATTTTGCAGTTCACCCTTAAGCATCGGTCACCCTCAACCTTAGATGAAGCACAAGACTTTGCTTACCAAATTGAGGAGAACCTTAAAATCGAATACTTCATCTATTAGATTAACCTTTCGCACAATAACAACCCCTAGTGTAATATCCCTCGGTCGAACCCAAATGTAAATATAATCCAAGTATATTTAAGCTAGTGAGTTGTTTAGACATCATTTTGTAATACACCTTTCATGGCATGGTGCACACATATACCGCACAATAAAGGGATGTAATGTGCACATTTCTAAATACCGCGCACAGTAACTAAGGTGCGTGCAACCTTAGAGACAGAGGATACAACATGCAGTAACTAAGTGCGTGCAATATTAAGGTCAACGAACCTTTGTGTATATAATATGCATTATAGGCTGGTGAACCAGTATTATAAGCCAGGATGCTTATGCCTTGGAATTAGGCCAGCACGCCTAGTTTTTAAAGGGCCAATGCACCTACTTTGTACATGAACTCATGATTAATATAAAATACATCATTTTGCGCAGAACGACCACGATAAAGAGATGGGGGACTGAACTTCACCAATTAGGGAAAGGGAGGGCCAAAAGTCAAGGGAATATTATATTAATATTTCCTAAAACATAAAGTATGGATAATCATTTTATCCTAAGTTCTAAAGTTGGGGACAAGTGAACAAAAGTAACTTCTGATATGACAAGTGTCAAATTAGGGACATGCATTCATATTGTGGGGAAACTTAGCTCAAGGGGGATTTTTACAGAGAGAGTTACGAAGGGGAAAAGGGGGGAAACCAGTAGGAGAGGCTGACCATCATTTGATAAAGAGTTCATAGTGATCCCCAAAACACACTCAATTACCTAGTCAATGACTCCATGACCATTTCACTCTTATATTATGTTATCCTTGATACAACCATTCCACCTTTCTGAAACCTGTTTCCCCGTCCCTTTTGGTTGGTGTACCTAGTTAGCTTGGAGTGGGATTGAAGAAGAGGGTTGTCAGGCCTGTGAGTAGTTCTCTGAGAGAGAGAATTGCTGGGGATTGATTGCCGTAGGTGCTAAAATACAGCTACATTGCTCTGAGACTTCTGGTCCGACTTGTTGTTGAAGCCCTAGAAGGGAAGTGGGGCAACCAAGGGACTGTTGAGCAGAGAAGGGGTACACTTCCTTGGGTGGGGTAGGCATGTGGGGAATGAGAGGTTGAGGATGTTAGTTGAGTAAGCACCTGAGACAAAGTATTTCTTGTTGTCCATGAGCCTTAGCCTGGAGAGGAATCCCTTTACCCTGGGTGGAGTTCAATCCCAACTCGGGGGTGATTCACTATTGAGAGTGATGAATAGTGCAATCTATGGCTGGGAGGTTCATGGATGGTCTGTAAGCAGTTTGTGACAATCTTTCTAAGATAAGTACCAATTGCATGATATATGGATATGTTGTTTTGTTAATTACATACCTATGTTACAATTTTATCATATATGTGACTATGATTGCTTGTGTGCTTATGGTTAATTTCCTGTAATTGAGGCATATCCGTAATTATTGTTATTTTAATATAAAAGTCATATGTTATAGAAAGTAATGGTTTGTTTATGTTTATATGTAAAGCTTCCGCGAGCGTGTTGTATGTATATGTTTTAGTTGCATGCAGTCTAAAGAGTAAATTTAGGTGGCATTGCTTAGTTGACTACTAGGTATGCTACTGTATGTTCCATAGTATGGGAACGAAAGTGTTCCCTACAGTATCATGTTCCCGTCTTGATGGCTGGGAATGTTACCGACTCGCATCAGAGCATGAGTGGTTTCTCTGGAGTGGCATACCCCGGCCTCAGGATGGTCGAGGGGATCGTTATAGTATGGTATCAGAGCCACGGGTCCACATTGAGATTGGATGGGCCAGAAGGGTGCAATTGAAGTGAATATTCACAAAAAAGTGACATCGTAGTGACCAGAATTAGAGTCATAAAGTGTCTTTGGAAAAGGTTGGCGTACTGGCACACGTGGTAAATTTGGCACCGCACGAGAAACCGTGGCATGCCAGTATGTGCAGTAAATTGTGGCACCGCGTGGAATATTATTATCTGTGAGATGCACACCCTGAAATTAGCCTTGCACGGTAAGCACACCCATAGTAAGGTGCACATGGGGTGCGCAAGTTTTTCTTAATGCAGAGGAGTTTTGTTGGTACGCGCATAAGTATGAGTATAAGTTGTTTCGTGACAGTGAATTCAATAGTGTGCGCAGATATTTGAGCGCGAAGGAATATGTTAAACTTGACATGGTGCATGCATAGGATGAAAATGGATGTGGAATATCAGTGCACAATATCGAAACTGTGCGCAATGGATATTGGTGCACAACACCAGAATAGTGCACGTAAGTAGTCGGTACGACGAAGAAGAAATGCACAGTAGATTTAGGTGCGTGGAGAAGTTTTTACCTTGTAATATTGCTATGCATGATAATATAAATGAAAAGGTCAAGTTAATGCGCGGGAAGTCGCTTGGAAGGCCAAGAGTCTGAGTTTAAATTGCATAGTAATAAAAGAAAAATAAACACATAACCACATTGAAGCATTAATTAAAAAGAATTCCGAATTTTAATTTCTTCCGATTTAGACAGATGAAAATAAAATATAAGATTACAAGAAAAACTTATTATAAAAGAAAACAAGAGTCATAACATCACCAGATAGAAATTGTAATAAAACAATCTAGAATCCGTTTCTGTATTTATATAATCATAATAATTACAAAATTACAAAAGGGTGACGACAACAGTTACCCTGTTGTAAAAAGGGTCATTGAAGAACATGCCTATCATATCTTGTACTCTTTAACTCTACTACCGGTTGTTCAAAATTCGCTGAGACATACTTATCTTAGTTGAAGACTTACTTCAGCTTTTCAATCTCCGAATTTAAAGAAGAGTCTAACCAGACCGGTTGATTTTCTCCAACACTTTCGGCCTCTTCAACCGTAGATTCCTCCTTCTTATGCCGCTTACTCCTTTTCTTCTTAGCAGCTGGAATGTTGATGACTAAATCCTTTATAATGGGATTCAACCTAACTTCCAATCACGAGTCTATAACCGGCTCTGTGTGGAACTTAGTTGCTATAAGGTGCGCGAGGACCCTTTCCTCCTTATTCGCAGGAAATCCTAGCATGTTGTTCGAATAACCAGTCTCACTCAACTTAGCTTTGTCCATGTATCTCAGGTTGGAGATACCGAAATGTGTCTTTACAGAGAGCAAGAAGTTGAGCAGCTTGAATATTACTACGGTTATGGATACGCAGATATCTTCATACTTGGGGAGTGGTAATTATAGAACTCCATTTATGAAGAATAAACAAATTACGTACAAAGAGCGTTGGGTTTCCATGTTTTGCCAATCCATTTTGAATTATTAGCTTTTGAGTTCATTACATGGCAACGTTCAGCTGACGAGTGGTGGATTTGACATGATTGAGACACGTAACACTGCATCCTGGAGAAAGTGGTTTTGAAAAAACCACCTTCTTGTGCAAGTGTATCTCGGAAGGAACTGCGTGTTAGTGTTATCGAGACTTGGGTCTTATCTAGAATTGTCGTGGTGATAACACCAGGAAACTGGGAGTGATAATGTTGATGTGTATGTTGAATCAAAATGGTGCATATTCTCATGAATTGATGATTGGTTAGTCTGATTAGTTTCGATGGCTGCACATTTTGCAGAATTAACAACTTGGTTAGGACAGACTAGTGCAGAGTCTGTAGGAATGGTAGGAGAATTACAGTCTTCCAGAGAAGAGAAGAGGGATGGATGTCCATTTGGGCATGGAAGGAACGAACTCCAACGGACATGGAGAAGAAAGGAATGAAGATATGAATATGGCTGAGACCATTAAGAATTTGCAGAAGGATGTCTAAATCCATAAAGCTGATAATGAAAGGCTTATGAAAGCCAAAGAGCAGCAGGACAACTTCAACATGAAACTATTGGAAGGTTTGAACAGAATAGAGAAGAAATTGGCTAAGGAGAGTAACTCAAGTAGATCTGAGAGTCACAAATCTTTAGAGGAGAAGATAGAAGTAAAAAGTGCTAGTAGGCATCACCATCATTCCCATAGGCATTCCCATAAGAGAGAAGACAACAACTCAAGTCTATCCCTTGTCAGAAGGTATAAGAGATCTGGGGTGGATGAGCTGGGAGGAGAAATGAACAAAATCAAACCTCCTACATTTGATGGTGAGAACAATAAGGATGAAGATGTAGAAACATGGTTGCTAGGAATTAGGAATTATTTTCAATTGCATAATTATTCTTCTTATGCTGAAGGTAGAATTGCTATCTATCAACTCAAAAGAAAGGCCTCCATGTGGTAGGATCAACTTGTGCAGGTACAACACATTGTCGAGAAACGTGTTACTTGGAGAGAATTCAAGAAGTATTTTGAGAAGAAGTACTTGACCAAGAGATACTATGACAAGAAAATGAAAGAGTTTTTTGAACTTAAGCTTGGAAGTATGACCATAGATGAATATGAGAGAAGGTTTCTGGAACTGTTGAAGTATATCTCTTTCATTAAGGATGAGATAGTCAAGATTCAATGGTACTTAAGTGGATTACCATCGTTCATCAATGAAAAAACACAGTATGAGGATCCCAAAACATTAGAAGAGACCATAAGGAGAGCTAAATGCTTTTATGACCAGCCAAAAGAAAGACCGACTTTCCAAAAGGCTTGGGAAGACAATAAGAAATTCAAGATGGATCAGAGGAAGAAGGGAGCTAAGCCAACATTCTTCAGAAATAATCCACGATGGAAACAAACACAAAAAGAAATTAGAGTGATTGACATAGGGAGTCAAGGTCCAAGACAACCACCTATGCAATGTTGGGGTTGTAAAGGAGACCATAGGTTCAGAGATTGTCCTCACAGAGGCGAAGAAGGTATGAATATTCCCAATGTACAATGAGCTAAGACAGTAGAGGACATGGGCATAAATGTGCCAAATATTTATGTAGCCCTGGACAACAAGAAAGCAAAGTATCAGTCCCACATGATTGAAGTGGAAGGTATGATCAACAACCAAACCCTTGCTATTTTACTTGATTCAGGAGCTAGCCATAGTTATATAGACCCAAAGATGGTGGAAATTTTGCATTTACCAAGAAGCAAGCATGGGAAATCCTGGTTGGTGCAACTGGCTACAGGAGCCATAAGAAAAGTTAATGAGATGGTTAAGTCTTGCCTCATAGACATGAATGGACTAAATACCAGGGCAGATTTGAACATCTTACCCTTAGGTTCCTATGACTGTTTAATTGGGATGGATTGAATGGACCCACATCATGCTCTATTGGATTGTCATAACAAAGAATTCACTTTCTTGGATGAAGAAGGGAACCAAAGGAAAGTGCAGGGAATTCCCAGGGCAATAACCATTAGAGAAGTTTCAGCATTACAGCTGAAGAAATGTTATAGAAGAGGATGTCAAATATTTGCAGCTCATATGAAGGAGACACCTAAAGACAAGGTGCCAAATTTGGAGAATTATGCAATCCTGAAAGAGTTTGAAGATGTATTCAAGGAAGTACTAGGACTACCCCCAAGGAGAGACATTGATTTCTCTATAGATTTGATGCCTAGAGTAGCGCCAGTATCAAAGACTCCTTATAGGATGAGTACACTAGAATTGAAGGAGTTGCAAATGCATCTTGAAGAACTTCTGAAGAAGGGGTATATACACCCAAGTGTATCACCTTGGGGTGCCCCGGTCTTGTTTGTGAAAATGAAAGATGGAACGTTAAGATTGTGCATTGACTTCAGACAATTGAATAAAGTGACTATTAAGAACAAATATTCTCTATGAAGGATTGATGACCTCTTCGATCAATTGAAGGATGCAAGGATATTTTCAAAGATAGATCTCAAATTAGGATACCATTAGGTAAGAATTAAAGAAGAAGATATTAGCAAGACCGCCTTTAGGACAAGGTATGGTCATTATGAGTTCATGGTGGTACCATTTGGATTGTCAAATGCACCAGCTGTTTTCATGTGCTTAATGAATGGTGTTTTCTGAGAGTATTTGGAAAAGTTTTTCATTGTCTTTCTGGATGAAATTATTACATATTCCAAGTCAGAGGAAGAGCATGAACATCATTTGAGGATGGTGTTGCAAAAATTAAGGGAACATCAGTTGTATGCCAAATTGAGCAAGTGCTCATTTTATCAGAAACAAATTCATTATTTGGGGCATATCATCTCAAAAGATGGGATAGAAGTGGACCCTGAGAAGGTAGCAGCCATTAGAGAATGGTCAGCACCAAAGAATGTTACAGAGGTTAGATATTTCATGGGCCTTGTAGGCTACTACAAGAGATTCATTGGAGGATTCTCGAAGATAGCACACCCAATCACTTCCTTGCAAAGGAAAGGTATGAAGTTTCAGTGGGCGACGGACTGTGAAAGGAGTTTCCAACATTTGAAACAATTATTGACAAGTGCTCCAATACTAAGGATCGCAGACCCAAATGAAAATTTCATTGTATGAACAGATGCATGTAATGAAGGACTGGGTGGAGTCCCCAGTCAAGATGGATTTGTGATATGTTATGAATCAAGGAAGTTGAAGGAGCATGAAAGAAACTATGCCACTCATGATTTGGAGTTGGCAACCATAGTGCATGCTCTGAGGAAATGGAGACACTACCTCATGGGAAAGAGGTTTGAGCTAAGAACAGACCACAATGGTTTGAAATATTTATTTGATCAGCCAAATATAAATGCTAGGCAAAGCATATGGTTAGAATTTCTAACAGAATATGACTTTGATATAAGACATATCAAAGGGAAATAAAATAAAGTGGCTGATCCTCTCAGTAGGAGGGTGCATGAACTATGTGCTATAGCCATCAACATGTACCCGATTGATATTAAAAGCAAAATTCTAGAGGCTGCAATTACAGATCTGCAGTACAAAGAATTGGTAGCAATGCTACAACAAGGTAAGACACCACAAAATATGGATATTTATAAGTTGGGAGTAGATGGAATACTGTTGCACAAGAACAAAATTTTTGTACCAAATGTCCAGGACTTGAAACGTATAATTTTGCATGAGATGCATAATGGTCCTTATGCAGGACACCCTGGATATCAGAAAAATGTAACAATGGTCAAGAGCCAATACTTTTGACCAGGTATGAAGAGAGAAATTGCATAATACATCGCTAGGTGTATGGAATGCCATAAAGTTAAAACAGAGCATAGACACCCAGCAGGATTGCTACAACCTTTGCCCATTCCTGAATGGAAGTGGGAAGTGGTGACAATGGATTTTATTATGGGATTGCCCAGAACATGCAAGCTACATGATTCGATTATGGTAGTGGTAGACAAACTTACAAAATCTGCCCATTTTATTCCACTAAAAACTACTCACAAAGCAGCAGATGTCGCTGATATTTTCATGAGGGAAGTGGCACGATTGCACAAAATTCCTAAAATTATTGTGTCTGACAGAGACACAAAATTCACCTCGAATTTCTGGAAAGGATTGTTCAAAGGATTCAGAACGAATCTGAACTATAGTATAGCTTATCATCTTGATTCTGATGGACAGACAGAAAGAGTGAATAGGGTGATAGAGGATCTGTTGAGAATGTATGTGATGGACAAACCATCGAAATGGGAAGACTACCTACACTTGGTAGAATTCGCTTACAATAATGGGTATTAGGCATCATTGAAAATGATCCCATTTGAAGCACTTTACGGTAGAAGGTGCAACACTCCAGTAATCTAGGATAATCTATCTGATTGAACAATAGTCAGGCCAACATTGCTCAAGGAGATGGAGGACCAAATGTTAAAAATTAAGCATAATTTGAAAGCTTCCCAAGATAGACAGAAAATATATGCTGATAAAAACATAATCCATAGAGAATTCAAAGTGGGTGATCATGTTTTCCTGAAAGTGAAAGATAACAGGAGCTCCCTGAAGCTGAGAAGCTGCACCAACTTAGCAGTCAGATTTTGTAGACCATTTGAAATCCTAGAGAGGACTAGTCCAGTTGCTTATATGATTGCATTACTTGCATCTATGTTTGTTCATAATGTCTCCCATGTATCATTGCTAAAGAAATATATACCTGATGCTAATCATCTTATTGATTGGAATGTTATTCAGGTGGAGCAAGAAGGTGCTTTCCAAGTGCATTCGGTGCACATCCTGGATCGAAAAGTCAAACAACTCTGGAATCGAGCCATAGGGCTTGTAAAGGTCCAATGGACTTGGTACGGACATGAAGACGCTACTTGGGAGCATAAGGATGCAATGCCGACAGAATACCCACATCTTTTTGAAGAATTTTGAGAATTTTGTTGTATATGGGTACATGATGCACTGAGGACAGTGCATAAATAAGGGGAGGGGATTGTAATATCCCTCGGTCGAACCCAAATGTAAATATAAATACAAGTATATTTAATATAGTGAGTTGTTTAGACATCATTTTGTAATACACCTTTCATGGCATGGTGCGCGCATATACTGCGCAGTAAAGGGATGTAATGGGCACATTTCTGAATACCGCGTGCAGTAACTAAGGTGCGCACAACCTTAGAGATAGAGGATACAACACACAGTAATTAAGTGTGCGCAATATTAAGGTCAATGAAACTTTGTGTATATAATATGCATTATAGGCTGGTGAGCCAGTATTATTAGACGAAATGCTTATGTCTTGGAATTAGGCCAGCGTGCCTAAATGTTAAAGGGCCAATGCGCCTACTTTGTACATGAACTCATGATTAATATAAAATACATCACTGTGCGCAAACGGACCACGATAAAGAGATGGGGGACTGAACTTCACTAGTTAGGGAAAGGGAGGGCCAAAAGTCAAGGGAATATTACATTAATATTTCCTAAAACATAAAGTATGGATAATTAGTTTATCCTAAGTTCTAATGTTGGGGACAAGTGGACAAAAGTAACTTCCGATATGACAAGTGTCAAGTTGGGGAAATGCATTCATATCGTGGGGAAACTTAGCTCAAGGGGGATTTTTACAGAGAGAGTTACGAAGGGGAAAAGGGGGGAAACCAACAGGAGAGGCTAACCATCATTTGAAAAAGAGTTCATAGTGATCCCAAAAACCCACTGAGTTATCTAGTCAATGACTCCATGACCATTTCACTCCTACATTCCGTTATCCTTGATACAACCATTCCACCTTTCTGAAACCTGTTTCCCCGTCCCTTTTGGTTGGTGTACCTGGTTAGCTTGGAGTGGGATTGAAGAAGTAGATTGTCAGGCCCATGAGCAGTTCCTTGAGCGAGAGAATTGCTGGGGATTGATTTCCATAGGTGCTAAACTGCAGCTACAATGCTTTGAGACTTCCGGTCCGACCTATTGTTGAAGCCCTGCAAGGGAAGTGGGGCAGTCGAGGGACTGTTGAGCAGAGAAGGGGCACACTTCCTTGGATGGCACAGGCATGTGGGGAATGAGAGGTTGTAGGCTGTTAGTTGAGTAATCACCTGAGACAGAGTCTTTCCTATTATCCATGAGCCTTAGCCTAGATAGGAATCCCTTTACCCTGGGTGGAGTTTAGTCCCAGCTCAGGGGTGATTCTCTATTGAGAGTGGTGAACAATGCAATCTATGCCTAGGAGGTTCGTGGATGGTCTGTAAGCAGTTAGTGATAGTCTTTCTAAGATAAGTACTAATTGTATGATATATGGATATGTTGTTTTGTTAATTACATGCCTATGTTACAATTTTATCATATATGTGACTATGATTGCTTATGTGCTTATGGGTAATTTCCTGTAATTGAGTCATATCGGTAATTACTGTTATTTTAATATAAAAGTCATATGTTATAGAAAGTAATGGTTTGTTTATGTTTAGATGTAAAGATTCTGCGAGCATGCTGTATGTATATGTTTTAGTTGCATGCAGTCTAAAGAGTAAATTTAGGTGGCATTGCTTAGTTGGCTACTGGGTATGCTACTGTATGTTCTGCAGTATGGGAATGAAAGTGTTCCCTAGAGTAGCATGTTCCTAGCCTAATGGCTGGGAATGTTACTGACTGGCGTCAGATCATGAGTGGTTTCTCTGGAGTGGCATACCCCAACCTCAGGATGGTCAAGGGGATCGTTACACCTAGGGATCAAGTGTTTAATTCATTGCATAAATTGAACCTAACCTCCCCGATATATTTGAAGTGAAACCCATGGTTCCCAAGAGGAAGTGGACCAATTCTCCTACCAACATACAAAATGTTCCCTTGTTGTCTCAGCAAAAGGAACCTCCCAAAAAAGTAGAAACCTTTCAATTCATTTTCCTTCCACACAAGAATGAAAATATTGAAGTTTCCCTGCCAAAAATTTACAAAGCTGATCTTCTTGAAGAAGTTTCTCCTTTTTTCCACCAAGTAGAAAGCATTGGACCAAAGTATGGGGAGGTTACACCTTTTTACGTCACTCTCCAATTCAATGACTCCCTCCTCCACAATTTTTTCTTTGACCCAAGCACTACAACCAACATCATGAATGAAAGGGTCATGCATTAGTTAGGCCTGAAACTTTCACAACTAAACACACAGGGAGGTTTTGCAAAAGGGATTATAAAGGATTTGAACTTTACCTTTGACTCTTTCCCTAGCACTCCTTTTACTATATATGTAATGGTGATAGATTCTTTGAGAAATTGGGGCATCATATTCCACAAATAACTTTAGAAAACTTGGCTGGAAGCTTTCAAGACCAAGGGTCCAAGATAGTCATACCTCACCCTGAAGGAGGGTTCTTCACCCTCCACAAAAAACCCCTCGTAGAATCCTTAATTGAGAACTTCGATGAACCAGATGATCAACTCCTATGTATTAACAATGGCATTGATAATTGGTTCATCCAAAGAGGAAGTTTTGGGGATAATACTACCAAAACACCTAAGGGAATTTGGAATCTAGAGTTTGATGGATCTCACTCGAGTTCTGGTCAGGGGTAGGGATTTTTTTGAAAACCCCATTCCTGTGAAACCTTCTACTACTCCTATAGACTTGAATATAAATGTAGAAACAACGTTGTTGAGTACGAAGCATTGATCCTATGTCTCAACTTGGAAATTGATAAAGGTATCGAGTACTTAAAGGTAAAAGCCTCATAATATCACAAGTGTTGAAAATATTTGCTACCAAAGACAAAAAGTTGAAGAGGTACCGTGACCTTGCTCAATCAATTTCAAATTCTTTCAAGATAGTATCAATCGAAGCTATTCCCCGAGAAGAAAACCATGTGGTTGATGCCTTGGCTATTTCTGCCTCTACCTTTTAACCTTGTGATGGTCCACTCCAAGACCTATGAAAAATGGAATTCGTTTTTAGACCTTATATCCCAGATAATTTGGAACATTGGCAAGTCTTTGAAGATGATGACCAAATCATTAGGTTCATGGAAAATAGCAAAGAATTCACCGATTCACAAATAAACTTCTTGGCTGATTCCATGGGATTGGAGATCGTGAACCTTCAAAATAACACCTTGCCTAAGGGATGTATTCCTTCAGAAGACCTCTTTGACAGACACAACGTCTTCAAAATAAAGAAGCCTAGAAAACAAGCAGATGAAGCCCTAGAATTCAACATCGCTACAGAAATGGATCTAAGGATGGTCAAAATAGGAAAAGGAACCGCTGAGAAGGAAAGGGTGGAAATTATGGACCTCATTAGAGAATTCAAAGAAACTTTCTCTTGGAATTACGATGAATTAAAATCTTATAGGGTTGATGTCATCCAGAATGCTATACCTCTGACAGAAGGAGCCAAACCTTTCCAACAAAAACTAAGGCACATCAATCCAAAAATAGCAAGCCAAATACAAAAGAAACTCCAAAAGATGGTGGATGTTGGTATCACATCTCCCATCAAATATTCCTCATGGATGTCGAATTTGGTAGTCGTCTAGAAGAAAACTGGTGATATACGTTTGTGTGTTGATTTCCGAAACCTCAACCAATCATCCTTGAAAGACAACTATCCCCTTCCGAACATGGAACATTTACTACAAAGGGTTATAGGGACTGGGATGATGTCCATGCTGGATGGATTCTCTGGATACAACCAAGTCTTTCTTAAAAGAGAGGACCAACTTAAAACAACATTTACTACACCTTGGGGAACATTTATGTATTTGCGAATTCCGTCTGGTCTTATGAATGTTGGTGCTACTTTCCAGAGAGCAATGGATTTTTCCTTTAGGGAACTCATACACAAAATCATAGAAATTTATCAAGACGATCTCAAAATTGTCTCAAAGGAAAGGAAAGACCACATTTCACACCTCAGGATCATTTTTGAACTATGTAGGAACTATGGTATCTCCTTAAATCCTAAGAAGTTTGTTTTTGGGATAGATGAGGGAAATTTTTTGGATTATGTGGCTTCAAAAGGGGGAATATCTATAGACCCTGAAATGATCCAATCGATAAAATATGCCTGCCCCCTAGTCAAAAAAAATTCCTTGCAATCCTTTTTCGGAAAGATTAATTTCATTCGAAGACTTGTCCCAAACTTTGTCGAAAGGATAAAACCCATGAGTTCTTTGATAAAAAAGGACGTTTCCTTCAGGTGGGATGATAAAGCCATCAAATCTTTTGAATATATAAAGGATGCTATCTCCCAAGCCCCAGTCTTGATCAACCCTGATTATTCACGAGATTTCATAATATTTCCGTTTTCCTCCTAGGATACCATTGCAGGTGTTTTGCTGCAAAAGGACACTGATAATTATGAACACCCCATGGATTTCATGAGTAAAGTACTTAGAGACTCGGTGTTGAATTACTCCATTATTGAGAAGCAAGAATATGCCTTGGTGAAATCCATCAAGCACTTTAGAAACTATGTTGGTTACAATAAAATCAAAGCTTATGTCCCCTACTCGACAGTAAAGGATGTTTTATCACAACAAGATTGTATGGGTACTAGGGGAAAGTGGGTCTCCAAAATCCAAGAGTATGAATTAGAGATAAAACCCACCAAGATAATAAAGGGACAAGGTCTGGCCCAGATGCTAACTGAGAGCAACCAAAAGGCCATACAGATGGGAGAAAGTGAATAGATAAATGTAGTGGTCAGTGAATTAGTACATGATGAGTGGTATTCCGGTATCCTCTATTACCTTAAGAATTTATCATGTTTCGATCACCTAGTAGACTACAAAATAAGGGATTTGAGACTCAAGGCTATGAAATACTATTTGACCGAAAATGGCCTTGGTTGGAAAGATCCCGATGGAGTTCTCCTTAGATGTGTCAACCAAGAGGAAGTTGAGAAACTGTTAAAATAATTACACTCTGGATTTTGTGGTGGATATTTCGCAGCTTGCACTACTTCCCAAAAGATCCTAAGGGATGGATATTATTGGCCATCTCTATTTTCTGATATGCACTGATATGTTCGATGTTTCCAGCCTCGCCATCACTTCTTTGGTAAACCAAAACTCCCAGCACAACCTTTAAAACCCGTAGTGGTAGAATCTCCCTTTCAACAATGGGGTTTGGATTTCATTGGAGAGTTTAAGGATATATAAAGTAATGGCTATCGGTGGATCCTAATAGCCACAAATTATTTTACTAGGTGGGTAGAGTCTATCCGCACAAAGAAGGCCACCGAGGAATTAGTCATGAATTTTTTGGAGGAACAAATTATAACTAGGTTTGGTGTCCCTTTCAAGATCACCACAGAAAATGCCAAGGCATTTAGCTCCCATGCACTAGCAGAATTCTGTTTCAAGTATGGCATTGTCCTATCAAAGTCCTCCAACTACTACCCGCAGGGAAACAAATTAGCATAGTCTAGCAACAAGAACCTTATGAATATTATCAAGAAAGTTATGGGGGAAAACAAGAGGTCTTGGGATAGAAAAATTAAGTATGCCTTGTGGGTAGATCAGATAACAACAAATAACTCGAAAAGAAAAACCCATTTTGAGCTAGTATATGGATTAGAAGCAAAGCGTCATTGTAACCTCCAGATTCCCATCCTTTGTTTTTTTCAACAGTATGCTACAGATGGAGAGGCAATCCAAGGGAAAATTAACTAGTTGATAGAGTTAGATGAATCTAGAAGAAACACTCTAAGTCAAATGGGAAGAAACCAAGAGAAGATCAAAAACACCTTCGATCACAAGGTGAAAGAAGGAGACTTCACTGAGGGAGATCTCATGTTACTGTGGGATAAGAGAAGGGAGAAGTCTGGTATGAACAAAAATTTGGATGGTCTATGGATAGGTCCTTACAAGATCATGAGTCATGCAGGTACGAACTCTTTCAACCTTAGAACCATGGAGCGAGAATATTTGAAGATGATAGTGAACGCTTTGCACATCAAGTGTTACTACCTGCTAGAAGCATGACAGGTAAGTGCAGGTAAGTAGGTAGGCATTTGCATTCATTGTATATACCAATTTCATTTCATACTAGAGTATTTTTATTTCACATTTGTACATATGATTGCTTTTAGTTTTATATATGTGAGTTGGGGGTGATATCACCACCCCAAATGATTACTAATGGTTTCTGTTGAGGTTAGACAGATTATAGGTTATGCCAGATATTTTAAGGTTCTCATGCAATCTACGGTGAGCACATGTCCCCGAGTTGGAGCCATATGTTATCCCCCACTTTAGGGATAACTAAGGAGATTATGTCTTGAGGCCCACAGGTCCTAGACATGGAGTACCGAGATCCAGATCGACTTGAGCATGACCCTAGAGGGCCCATATATTCTTCCTTTGAGAACCACCACTTTGTTAGAAACAACAACATCCATCACCTCGACTTGGTCCTGTAGCAGAGATGGATCTTGCTCCACGAGGTAATGAGTCTGAGTATCATGGTATGTGTCACTCTGATCTTCAAAAACCTTTGAATATGTGCATTTAGTTCTTTTTGTTTCTAACATGTGCTTGTATCTTATACTTATCCACTTGATCATGTCTGGGGGGAATGATAGGATGCCCTATTAAGCTCGTTCCCATATGTTTTGAGTTGTCACTGGGGGGATTTTTCAAGAGTCATCATCCGCTCATGTCATACTTACCACTTTCCATATTACTTCCCGTTCATCCATCCCATTACATTGGTCTGGGCATTGGGTTGGACAATCATTTAAGGGTTGCACCTTGCCTTGTGGGAAGAAGGGGCTAAAGGCCCAGAAGGTAAAATCAGTTGGAAAAAGATAAAATCCTAAAAATAAAACTTCGAGATGATTAGCCCAAGGATCCTCGAGAAAGTAGTAAAAATATTCTCAGCAAGAAACAAGAGGGACCCGAAAAAATAGTAAAACAAGACCTAGTTAGAGGATAGGGGGTCTCATCACAAACCAACCTATTAGGTCCATGGGAACCTAGCGGTAAGACACTACTAGCAACTGGTTACCACGCTAGGGTAGTGGCTCTTGGTGGCATAGCCAAGAGAAAGGGGGTCTCATCACGAGCCAAACTTATCATTTCTGTGACAGTGCTTATGGGTAACATTTCCACCACTGGTCACCACACCAGGGTAGTGTCCCCTAATTATCTTCTTTAAATAAAAAATCAATAAAGAATAAAGAACAAAAGGAATGAATGGGTTTGGAAACATTTGCATCCAGGACAGGTGCAACTCACCTTCTACAAAGGCACCCACAGGTAAGCCTTGCATTTCCTTGCTATCACTGCACCCCTTATCAGGACATCCCTTATCCGCCTCATCCATTAACATGATTTGGATTTGATTTCTTTTGGAAACATCCCACATCCAGTGGACACTAGCCTAATAGGACGCCCTATCACTTCCTCCAAACTTGCCTTGCAAATGTTTATAATGTCTTTGAGCACTTGACTGAGTAAAAAGGGTTTTATGCACATGTTTAATAAAATTGATGATTGGACATGATTGACATTTCTATGATCCCTGTGACTTATGAGCCCATGGAGGGCGTATATGTTGATGTGCATGATCATACTCGATGAACATGTACCACATTGGACAGGTACACATGGGGAGATGATTAGTTCAAACCTCAATGGGGCTAAATATCCCACTAGATGGATGCTAAGACCTCAGCAGGGGGTAGAGATAGGACAAAGAGGTTTGCACTGGATAAGTGGAGGACATTCCACAGAGACAGCTTGACAGAACCTCACCTAGGTGTTAGAAAAACAAGATCGCGGAGAAATAAAATAAAACAAATGTGGAAATAAAACACAGACTATACACAATACAATAGAGACACAGATATACGTGGTTCACCAAGTGTGGGCTACGCCCACTAGAGAAATTTCCAGGTCCTTCCTTCATTATTATCCAACAAAAGAAGGGGTACAACCTACAAAAAACACGTTGTAACTTCCTCTTCATTTTCTCACAGTATCCTATCTCAGAATACAATATTCCCTCTCCTCCTTAGCCACAATACATTTCCCTCATAAAAGAGGGTTGCCTTCTAGGGAAAAAAAACCATAATATAATTTCTATCATTAGATCTGTGACCTTGTAATGAACGGTCCAGATTTACAATGAAATTACAATATACATTTACAAGGCAATTTTTCCTCCGGGGGGCCACTTGCTCCTAGACCCCACAGAGGGGGTAACCCCCCTCTACACTCCCTCGCTTGGAAGAGTGTACATTTTTCTGGGGTGTAAAGTCTTCATGGGGTATAAACACGGCTGAAAAGAAAGACCTCTGAATCTGGAAGATAATCAGGCTCCACAACCAACAATCACCCACTTGGTGACTGATCTCAACAACTCCACCGTTGTTGTATCTACTGGACTATGAACCTTCTTGGACCTGTAAAATTTCTCATATTAACCTTCTTGCTTGAAGACCAACTGAAATTGAGGAAGAACTCAGTTTTTCCCTGGTTACTCCCTTTGCTAACATGTATGTAGGATTCTGGCTAGTGTGTATCTTTTCCAACTTCAAATGTCCATATTCCAAGACAGATCGTATGAAATGGTACATTAGTTTTATATTCTTAGTCTTTGAATGGAAGGCTGAGTTATTTTCAATATGAATGGCACTCTCACTGTCACAGTACAACCTGCTATTCTCCTTCTTCTTTCCCAATTCCTCCATAAACCTCTGTAACCAAATAATTTATTTACTAGCCTCTGTAGCAGCAACATACTCTTCTTTTGTTGTCGAAAGTGAAAAAACATTTTGGAGTTTCAAAATCCAACTTACTGTTGTTCCACCTATAGTAAAAACATACCCTATTGTGCTCCTTCTACTATCTTTATCACCTGCCATATTTGAATCAACATATCCTTATAGAACAATGTCTGAACCTCCAAAACATAATGCATGAGTAGCAGTACCTCTCAAATACCTAAGAATCCACTTTACTGTCTCCCAATGTTCTTTACCTGGATTGTTCATATACCTGCTCACAACTCCCACTGTATGTGCAACATCTGGTCTTGTACAAACCATCACATACATCACGCTGCCAACTGTTGATGAATAAGGGACCCTGGACATGTATTCTATCTCCTCCTATGTATTGGGAAACATTTACTTAGTTTATTTGAAATGGTTGGCCAAAGGTGTACTAACTAGTTTTCCATTCTGCATTCTGAACCTTTCCAACACCTTCTCTATGTACTCACCTTGAGACAATGTCAATTTGTGATTTTTCTTGTCTCTTGTTATTCTCATACCAAGGATTTTCTTTGCAATACCCAAATCCTTCATCGCAAATGAATTAGCTAATTTCTTCTTGAGAAAATTTATATCATGTATATTATACCTTGCAACAATCATGTCATCTACATATAATAGCAAGATAATATAGCTTCCACTTTCTAGCTTTTTAAAATAAACACAGTGATCAAAGTGACATCTACTATAACCATGTTCTCTCGTAAACCTGTCAAACTTCAAATACCACTACCTTAGAGCTTTATTTAGGTGATACAAGCTTTTCTTCAACCTGCATACCAAATTCTCCTTCACTTTGAACTCATACCCATGTGGTTGTTGCATATAAATCTCGTCCTCCAAATCCCCATGGAGAAAAGATATTTTTAAATCTAACTGTTCAAGATGCAAATAGTCTACTGCCACGAGACTCAAAATAGTCCTAATTGAATTCATTTCAACAACAGGAGAAAATATTTCATCAAAATATATACCTTTCTTTTGTGCAAACCCATTTACAACAAGTCTAGCCTTGTATCTCTTTTCTCCTCCATCTTTTTCCTTCAACTTGTAAACCTATTTATTCTGCAATGCTCTTTTTCCTGCAGGCAACTGAACCAAGTCCCAAGTCTATTTATTTACCAAGGAATCCATTTCCTCCTTGATGCCTTGCTCCCACTTCTTTTTGGTGTCTACATGCATTGCCTCTTCATAACACTCTGGTTCACCAGAATCAATCAACAATAAATAATACAATGAAGGAGAGTATTGTTCAGGGGGTATACTTAACCTAGTAGATCTTCTAACTACACTTGCAGGAGTTTGAGGTACCTGTTGCTCCTGTTGTTGTACATTTTGATTTTCTAATTCCTTTGGAATTTAGTTTCCAGTGATCTCATCAAGCACTCTGTATTTTGATTTTCTTTTTCTTGTTTCTTTCCCTGCAATTGATTTTTGTACATGATCTTCTCATTGAATATGACATCTCTACTCTTAATGATTTTTTTATTTTCATAATCCCATAAGCGATAACCAAAATCATTAACACCGTATCCAATAAAGGTACACTTCTTGGATTTTTCCTCAAGCTTTGTTCTATTTTCTTTATCAATATGGACAAATGCTTCACAACCAAAAGTCTTCAAAAAAGAATAGTTTACATTTTTTTTTCTATCCATTCCTCCTCTGAAATTCTACCATCCAAAGAACTTGAAGACCCTCTATTTATTAAGTAAATAGTAGTATCTACAACATCTGCCCATAACTGTAAGGGAAAACCAACATGCAATCTCATACTCCTTGCACGCTCCATGATTGTCATGTTCATCCTTTCTAACACACCATTTTCTTGTGGTGTTCTTGGAACTGTCTTCTCTCTATGAGTCCCATGGTATGAATAGTAATCATCAAACTACTTGCTGTAATATTCACCTCCATTATTTGATCTGAGACACTTCAAATTTTTTCCTGTCTCATTCTCAACCAAAGCTTTCCATTTCTTAAAAGTATCAAAAACATCAGATTTTTGTTGAATGCAATAAACCCAAGTTTTTCTAGTTGCATCATCAATAAAAGTAACATAGTAACGAGAGACACCAAGAGATGATACCTGAGATGGTCCCCATACATATGTATGTACAAGCTCTAACCTTTCACTCTTATTTTCTTTTATGATTCTGAGAAATATGACTCTCCTATGTTTTCCACAAACACAATGCTCACACAAGTCCAAATAAATTTGTTTAATATCTGGCAAAAAATTTATTTTGTGAAGTATCTGCATCCCCTTCTCACTCATGTTTCCAAACCTATGATGCAACAATGTTTTATCCACTCCTATATAATCTAAAGAGATAGAAGAGTCAGTACTACTAGTACATAAATACAATGTACCTACCTTCTCTCCTTTTGCTATCACCAATGATCCTTTGATGACCTTCCACATCTTATCTGTAAATATGGATATACAACCTTCACTTGCCAACTGTCCTGTTGAAATTAGATTTTTCCTTAGATCTGGAACATGTCTTACCTCTTTCAAAAACCATTGGTTTCTATTTCTTTGCTTCATTTTTACCTTTCCCATTCCAACAATTTTGCATGGTGCATCATCACCCAAATGAACCTGTCCAAAATCACCTTGAACATAATCTAGAAAATGTTTCCTATGGGGTGTGACATGAAATGAATCCCTTGAATCTACCACCCAAGACTCAGAAATATTATCTACAGAAAGAATCAAAGAATCTTGTAACACATCACCTGTTGTATTTGCTTCCTAATTTCTCTCCTGCTGTCCATCTCTTTGTTTCTTTGGAGCTCTGCAGTCTTTCTTCAAATGTCCTTTCTTCCCACAATTCTAGCACTCTATCTTTCCAAGTCTATATTTGGATCTTCCCTTCCTATAATTCTTGTGGTTCCCTAAGACCTTTCCTCTATCCTTTTGTCTTCCCCTGTTCTGCATGTTCAATGCATTACCTGATGTCTCACCTGTGATTTTCCATCTCATTCACTCACTAAAGGATAACACCAACAACAACATCAAATTTTAAATTACTTGAACCAGAGATAGAGTTACTTACATCCATGACCGAGTCGTTCCAACTTTATGGCAATGAGTACAAGATTAGAAGAGCCCTAACCTCATCATCAAAGTCCACTTTTACAGAACTTAGTTGATTAGTAACTGTATTAAATTCATTTAAATGATTTGCAACAGACCCACCTTCTGACATCTTCATATTAAATAATCTCTTCATTAGAAACACCTTATTGGACGCTGAGGGTTTTTCATACAATTTAGCCAATGCATCCATCAAACCCTTTGTTGTATTTTCTTTTGAAATATTGAAAGCCACCGACGTTTCCAGGCTCAGCCGTATCGTTCCTACAACCTTTCTGTCAAGAATCTCTCATTCTTCGTCCTTCATAGTCATCAGTTTCTTTGCTATTCTGCCCAATGGTAGGAATAGATCCTTCTGATATAAATAATATTCCATCTGCATCTTCCATAACTGGTAGTTTTGGCCGTTAAGTTTTTCGACCCTAAACTTTCCATCTTCCGACATTGCTCCCACTCGAACCAGTAACCCTCTTTTCCTGTGAGTTACCTTTTGCTCTAATACCAATTGTTAGAAAAAAAAGATTGCGGAGAAATAAAATAAAACAAATGCAGAAATAAAACACAAAAGATACACAATACAATAGAGACACATATATACGTGGTTCATCCAGTGTGGGCTACGTCCACCAGAGAAATTTCCAGGTCCTTCCTTTATTATTATCCAACAAATGAAGGGATACAACCTGCAACAAGCCCGTTGTAACTTGCTCTTCGTTCTCTCATAGTCTCCTATCTCAGATTACAATATTCGCTCTCCTCCTTAGCCGCAATACATTTCCCTCATAAAAGAGGGTTGCCTTCTAGGGAAAAAAAACCCTAATATAGTTTCTACCGTTAGATCTGCGACCTTATAATGAATGGTCCAGATTTACAATGAAATTACAATATACATTTACAAGGCAATTTTTCCTTCTAGGGCTTCGCCCCCAAACCCTTGTTGGGGGCCCTCTTTCCCTAGGACCCTACAAAGGGGTTAACCCCCCTCTACACTGCCTCGTATGGAAGAGTTTACATTCTTTTGGGGTGTAAAGTCTTCATGGGGTATAAACATGGCTGAAAATAAAGATCTTTGAATTTGGAAGATAATCATGCTCCACAACCAACACTAGGGGGGTTGTGCCCTCTCCACTAGGACGTTGGCCTTGGGAGGCTCGTGATGTCACCCATGATGCCTATGATATCATCCAACATTTATGGACGTTTTGGGAGGCAGTTGTGGAAGTTATGGCACGTGTGGCAGCTTGGAGAAGCCCAAGGAGGGCTAACGTTTTTCTCCAAAAGGCCACATTTTCCCTAAAAAGGGATAACGTCACCCTAGAAAGGGCATGATGTCTTTATTTTTTCTTTATTAGGGTTTAATTTATGACATTTAATTTAAAACAATATTATTTTGTATTTTGGCCTTGTCGGCCTTTTGGTGACCTAAATTTTAATAAAGGTCATTGATACTGTATTAGTAGAAAGCTAAAACTCTCATTTTACTCCTTCTAACCCTAGCTAGAACTAAAACTCACTAACCCTATTGTTTTCTTCATTTACTTGTGTTATAACCATATCCATGCAACATTTATTGTATCTTTAAAGCAATTGAAAGATTGGCTAAAGTGTTGCTTCTAGTATTGATATTGTTACATTGATGATAAAATTGCCAATGCTTATTGTGAAGCTTCTTTAGAATTTATTGTGAAGTGAAATATATTGTAATCATTTCTATTGTACATCGTTGAGTTTCTTCATCAATATTGTTTATCAATTTCTTTATATTAGAAGTCCATAATTATATGAAGTACTAACCAAGCAAGTGATCTTTCACATGTATAGTTTTCTTGTTTCTTTGTCTCGGGCAGGTACACTTTTGGTTACTATTTCCAGTTATCTTTACTCTTACTGGATGATTAGCCAAAATTTTTGATCGGTGGTGACTTTTGTGGGGGGAAAAATTTCCACTTAACCATAATCCTTTTCTTTCTCAAAACCCTAAGTCACTAGGGACGTCTCCCCTAGGCCTACCACCCTAAACAAAAAGAGCTATCCTATTGAGGTGACAGTGGTAGGATAGTCTCAGTTTTGCCAATTTTCCTTTCTTCCATCCATATTTTACTCCAACTACAAACTCTGTGATAAAATGAGGCACTTTATCAACCTTCTCTTCTACTTTTGTCTAATCTTCTTCATCTTTTGCTTCTTCTTCATAAAGATGTTCCATTGATTCATTTTCTTCTTCATTTGATTCTTGTCCACCCGTTTCATCAATTATTACATTGATGTTTTCCACAACTTTGTTCAATCTCATATTGTAACACTTGTATGCTTTCCTTGTACTTGAGTAACCGACAGTTACTCCTTTGTCCACACGAGAGTCAAACTTTCCCATTCTTCCATCTTCTCTTTTGATGGAGCATTTGCTTTCAAATACTTTGAAGTGCTTTACATTTGCTAGTCTTCCTTTCCATAGATCGTAGGAAGTTTTGTCATTGTTTTTTTATGAGAATTACTCTGTTTTGAATGTGAACTATTGTATGGAGTGCATGTATCCAAAATATCATCTCTCAATTTGGAATCCATTATCATTGTTCGATCCATTTCCTGTGTAATTATCATTCATTGTGATAATGTTCCTTTGTCTTTGAACCAGTCTGAACCTATATATGAATCCATGATCTCATCCACTGTCATATATTTGTCCAAACCTGCTAAGTGTTATTACTAATCCATCTCTGTCCATACTATCCAAGACACTATTGCACAACTGTCCATAATTTTGACCCATTTATCACTATACTATCATGAAGTCTTTACTACTACAACTGATTATACTATTGCTATCTGAATCCTCTGGATCTGTCTACTCAAACTCTACAAGTTGCTCGAAGGATGGTTCTTTGGTCTGTCATAACTATCACATAGACTCCCCTTGTTTAATATTCATAATACCCGGTAGTCTCTAATCTGTATGGCTCAGAACAATTCCTTCTATAATGTGTATTCATCATCATATTCATTGGTAGATTCATCATCTCTCTGAGCTATGACTTCTTTATTTCTGTCTGTGGATTCATCTTTCACTACAATTAATTAAATTACAATCTCCTGAACCTGTTCCTTATTTACCTGTCCTTATTTTCTTTCAGCTATTTTCCAAACCTTTTTGTATCTGACATCTTTATTTTTCTCTGTAGAATTTTCTTCATCTCATTTTATTGCAAATCTTGTGATCTCTGGGACTTGTTCTTTGTTCACCTGTTCTTCATGTTTTCTTATCCATACTTTCTTATATCTGATATCGATGTTCTCTTTCATCGAAGTATCGATCATGCTTCTACAATCACTAACTATGTGTCCATAGTTATGATATTTGTAACATTCAATGTTACGTGGGGCCACATATGCATTTATTTCTTGGACATTTCTTTTATAATCCCTGCAATTTGCAACCTTATGTCCAAAATTATTACAATAAAAGAAATGACCATAAAATAAATTTGCATACCTAGGAGTGAATGATGTTCTTTGTTGTGTAGTCCTTCTGAATTTCTACCTTGACTGATCATGATCATGATTGAAGCTTCTTTGTGGCTTGAACATGGATGGTCTTCTTGAAAATGTATCTTCAATAGTTTTCTTAGATTCTGGTTGACCATGATTCCTTCCTTTGAGTACTTCTGCATAACTCTTTCTATTTTCTTCATTCTTCTTTTCTAGAAACCTAGAGTGCTTCTCTTCATTCTCTATAACTAATGTGGATGTTTCTGTCTCTTCAACGTTCTTGTTGATGTTGACGATTTTACTTCTCAAAGTGACAAATTATTTTTCAATCTTCTCAACCTCTTCTTCTTTCTTCATTATCTGAGACTTCATGACTTCTTCTATTCTTTTCGCTTCTTCAAGTTGGATTTTTAATGTGATTATTTCTTCTTCAAGTTCTTTCTCTTCTTGACCAAACTCTACCTCAAGTTGGTTTAGATCGTTAGTTATTTACTTCAGATGATCTGTCAATATATCCCCTGTCAATAGTTATTTCCTTATTTCATTAGTTGGCTTCCAAATACTGCTTTTGATATTCAAGATTTTCTTCGATATTTCTGGCTTCTTCTAGTTGAGTTCTTAAGTTCTCGATGACCTGTTGGGATTTTTAAAAAATGTGAACACTTTCCTTTTGTTTCATCAATTCTTTCTTGAGTGACTTTTTTTCTTTTCTTTATTTTCTTAGTTCATCTAAATAACTAATCAATTCTGCTTCATAATTGTCTTCTTTTTCAATTATTTTTTCTATCTCATTTCCTTCATGGCATTCTATTTCAAGATGTCAGCATTTTTCACAATTAAATCAAAACAACATACCGCTATTGATTATATACTCTTCATCTTCTAAATCTGTTTGACATGGTGAACATATTTCTTCTTGATATGTACCTGCATCTTATTTGGTATTTTTTGAATCTGCAATGGGTGATGAATATATGTCATGTAACTTATCCCAAATTTCTTTGGCTGATGAACATTTACGAACCTTTTCTCTTACCTGATTAGGTAATCCTTACCAAATAAAATCCATTGTTATTTTGTTATTCTTCTTCAATTCCTTTTTGGCTATAGTCTTTACCCTTTTTGAACTATCATATCCTGTAACGACTGATAACCAAATATAATAACCCTGTGCCTATAAAAATACTTTCTTCCTTCCACTCCACATCTCATACTTTAAACCATTATGACCATTAAAAAAGGGTACTCCATTCTCAGAATAATCCATGATCTCCTTTCAGTGGTTAAACTATTTCTTGAAGGAACTGACTCTGATACCAATTGTTGGATTACTGAGCCGGGGGGCGGGGGGCGGGGGGGGGGGTGAATCAATAATAGAGAATTAATATCCTTTTTAACCATAAAATGCAAGTGTTATATAAATGTAGAAATATCATCCAATATTTGCAGAGTAAATAAACAATGAAAAAATGAGCAATCATACACATACATAGTACACGAGTGTTTTTACGTGGAAACTCAAAGCGGGAGAAAACCACATAATGTTTTTTATTATATGTCTTTAAGAATTACATTCATTGGAAGCACCAACTTCCTTTTTTTTCCAGCTGCAACTTGAAGGAAGCTCTGACCCCCTAGTTTCTCAGGCTACAACCTGAGGGAAACTCCAAATCCCCAATTCTTTGGCTACAACTTGAAGGAGGCTGCAACCCCCTATGTTCTCCAGCTACAACCAAAATGTAGCTACAACCACCTTTCCTTGCCCCATCCAATAGCCCTGTCGTAGAAGTAGAATGATGGAACCACTGTCACACTATCACTATGAGATATACTACTGTAAACCTGTACCAGTCAACCTGCACCAAACAACCTATACTAAACAACTTGTAATCAACCTGTACCATAAACAAGTGCATCACCCATGCACCAACCTATACCTCAACCTGTACCTTCAACGAGTGCATCAACCATGCACCAAATATGTACCAATCATGCATCAAATACACATAAACCATGACTCATCAAGATTTACCAACATCATCAATTATACACCTCATGTATGTGCCAACTCATCAACTACTTGCTCAACCATGTACCCAACATGTACCTCAACCAAAATCTCTCATCAATTTTATCATCCAAATTTGATTTGTAACTTTGTAATAGACCTGGTGTATATGATCACATACATGAAAACCTTCCTTAACTTTAACAACAAGAGACTAGCATTTTCATCAAACTTTACTTTAGACTCACATGACTAATTTTGGATTAGTCAACAACCCTAACTTGAAATAATCATAACTATGTACCTATAATGAATAAATATATGAAAATAGTATTAAATTTTCTTTAGTGTCTTTTATACAATTCCTCTAGGTTTCATTGGTTGGAACCTCTTAGAAAAGGAGTTATAGCAAAAATGGCATACCTTGTTGAATTTTGGCTTATTATAGAGAGTGAACTTGTAGATAGTTTCCCACACATAATACTTGTTGTATGGAACTGAAAATGGTACACATAATACTAGAGACTATAATATAACCAATATATTTGGTCCTACTGAATCTGGATCTATTATGAATAAGTTATGACATTTTTACTCAAAACACATGTTTTAGACTAGTTTTAGGACTAGCCACAAACCCTATTTTCCATAGAGTGTAACTCCAAAAATACAATGACCCACAAGCTGAAATTTTTATCACAGCTAACTGGATATGTTTTCTCAATGGCCTCTAGATTTTGAAGTCTGAATCATTCTATAAAAAACATTATTGAGAAAATGGTGAGATGACCTGTAAATAACATACCTTAGAAAGCATCATTAAAAGAATTTATCCTCCCTTGAATTTTGGCCTTCTTTACTTCACCTTCCCTCTAAAATTCACCTTATATATCATTTGGTTACCTAAGTCACTTGTAGATATTCAATATGCTCAAGTTTAATTAAATGAGAGACCCTTGCATTTTATTTATAGTTTTATGTAGCTTCCTCAAGGGGTTACCTTCTAACCATCTTAAACCACTTTCATTATTTTAGGGCTAACCCACTTCTAACCACTTGTCCACTTAGTAATTTATCCATTAAATTTATTATTTAAATAATTTATTTTGTATCCACTTTGACTTATATTACACTCATCACTTCACTTTATTATTTACCTTCTAAAATCTCTTAAACTACTTTCCTTATTTTAGGGCTAACCCACTTGTAACCACTTGTCCACATAGTAATTTCTCCATTAACTTTATTATTTAAATAATTTATTTTGTATCCAATTTGACTTATAGTACACTCATCACTTCACTTTATTATTTAAATAATTTCTTCTTTGCAACCACTTTGACTACTTTGACCTTTTGGGGCTTCT
>ML793637.1:215853-236542 GCA_009831015.1 Picea engelmannii | reverse complement strand
AATGACAACCAACCCAAATAATCAACAAATCCTAGCTTCAATTTTCCAGGAGCAAGTGATCAAATGAGTGGTTATTCTACTTATTACACCTTGTCTATATATCCTTCGTCTTTGTTGGCATAGAGGAAGGAATAAGGTTCAACGCTTCAACAATGCACTAGCAAAACCCTAACTACCGACCCTTTTGGCAACACCTGCGAAGCAGATGCAGTCTCACCCGAAGTAGAGGCAAGGGTGGTTGTAGGACTCAGATGTCTGCAACCCTAGCTAGGACATAGATCTGTGATTGTAACACCTTAACATAACACTTAGTAGTTATAGACCATTAGTATTCAGCCTTAATTTACAACGCAAGTAAACACTAACAAAAGATCAATGTAGTATTCACCCGAATCTAGTATATTCAAGCACTAAGCCCATTCACATAGATTAGATCTAGCATTCATTCATATTATTCATCATTAATATTATCATATCAGATTCATCTAAGCATACATCAGTGCACTAAGCATTAATCATATGAACAATGAAAAAATCATAATGCACAAGCAACCATAACACAGGATATACATGGTTCACCCCCAGCCTGGGGATACATCCGCCAACTCTTCTTATCTTTTATTGTCTTATGTCAATCTTCTACATGCATAGAGCCACAATATCCTACTCTACATAGGACAGGAGATCTACGTGCACTTCGCTAGATCCTCCTTCCATGGGCTAGATTACGTCACAAAGCCTTTACATAGTCTCTTATAGTCACTTGCACTTAGCTCTACAAGTTCTCAACATAGCATGCACAAATCATTTACAATTTGCACTCAGCACTTTGGCTAGGTACCAAGCCTCTCCTTTCTTACATCGCCTAGACTTATATTTATACATTACAAAAAGGGCCTAAACATGGGTAAACCCATGGGCCGACATCCCCATACCCGTTACATAAGCCCAAAATCCAAAAATCCCTAAAGAAGGGGCCGATATCCTGTGATCTCCACTTCAACTTGTGCTCCGCCTTTGACAGCTTGTCGAAGTCCCAAAATAGGTCAAACATGATCAAGGATCCTCAAATTTGGTCAAGGGCCAACAATCCACTATGCCAGTTCCTACGAACACTCTTCGCATGGTAGGCCTCCATTTATCCTTTGGTATTTCATATGGGGGGAGTCATTTTTATAATACACTCTACCCCCTTCATGGAATCCCTTTGTCTAGGGGCAATATATATCCTCACCTAAGTAATCCATGTCATGCATTTTTCTCTTTGCAAACGTCTGCTTCGATGATTATGCCTTTACAAACCTCTTTGGATCAACTGGAAGGAGGATACTACTCTGCTAGGCATGGAAAGGGTGTAGAATAGAATCCTTCCTGGCCTGCATTTTCTCAAAACCAGTCTTTCCCGGGACCTTGGTCTCAAATTCCACAACTAACCACCACCACCAGTCCAGTTATTGCAAGTCATACTGGAATTACATCACAAACCTCTGCTTGTCATGTTGGATATTGGTCGACAATCTTTGCAAGCCATGTTGAAGGCCAACAACCAGTCACTGCAAGTCCTGTTGGGGGCACAAATCTAGTCGCCATGAGTCATACTAGCATCACATCTCCAACCTCGGTCAACCATGTTGGAGAGTCTTTTCCAACCTGTGTACATCATGTGGGGGATGGAACACCATTCTCTGTTGGTCACACTGAGAGCATGTCACCAACCATTATGAGTGATGTTGGGGGAATTCATACGATTGAGAATCCTTGATGTATAGGATGTAATCCCAAGTTCCTTTGTAGGACTTGAAAAGGAGGCCATTTAACTCGCTTGTGCACTACTACTGTTGTAGTATAAGAATTGGAGTCCTTGTCTGATAACCCTTCGGGTTCAGAGTCATCTTTGGTTTCCCAAAATTTTATTTCTCCTTTGATTGACACAATAGTCATACCGATGCAGTATTCACCTGAAACTGCTCCTGTTTTGAGGAGTGAGGATTTTTTTGACCATGTCATTAAGATTTCTATTCCTGTACCTTTTGAACAAGAGAGGGTTTTACTCTCCCCGAGTACTCTCCCTTCAAGTCTTAGAGAGGTTCCCTTTGACTAGGATGGTCTTGTGGGGTATCAAATTCCTTCTTGTACACCCTTTCAAATAAGGGGTGTCGGATATATCATTAAGAAGGTAACCTCCGCGAGTATATTTTCCCCCTCTACTTGGAAAGCTCTAGGTTTTCCAAATCTTGTGTCAATTGTTTGTATGTTGCTGACCTTTCACAGAAGTCCTGCATGGGAGATGTTGTAACCTAGGTATGCACCCCTACCCTTTTCCCTCCTTTACCCTATACATCCATCAATTCTGAGTTTTGTGGTTGCTTTCTTAGCTTATTCTCCATTATTCAATCACTAAGCTTCATGACCCTTACTCGTCTTTACTATTTTGCACCATCGTTTTCTCTTTCTTGGAGGGTGATTTCATGTTCTGGTTTGAGTTTGAAATACTTGTCATCATATTTTCCACTAATTGAGCATCCAACAAATCCACCTAGTATTTTGTGTGCATAGGGGAAATCCAAGTCCAACAAGTCCTTTGTAATCTCAGTAAGATTCCGCAGAAAAATGCAACAAATCAAAGTAGTCCATTTCGGGATTAGAATTTAAGACAAACAGACAAGTTAAATATTCAATGGTCGAGATCCAACAATCAATGCAGATCAATGAATCTCACGTATTCAGAGTCTCAAACTCATGTGGGGTTTAACAATATTTACTCTGCGACTTAGGCGTTCAGGTGTCTGAACTTTCCATTAGTTCAAATCTTCCAAAGTTTCGAAACCTCCGAAGCTTCGAAGTGTCGAAGCTCCGAAGTAGCAGGTCCCCAAAGTACCAGAGCCCTGAAATTTCAGAGTGGACCCTCACTTCCATGTCACTTCATGAATTAGTTCATTCTGGAGGTTTTAATTCAATACAATCATGGAGCCCTGAAATGCCGAAGTGTCAGAGAAACGTGGCATCCATCAGTCATGACATGTGGCACTCATTTCAAGTCATTTGGTTGTGTCATCCGCTCATTTTCGGGTGACACGTGTCACTCTCCTTCTGAGACATGTCACTTAGGGACCATACGACTTTGGGAGATCCAAAAACAGCCACACATCCAAAAACTCCCGAAGCCCGAAGTGCCAAAGCACATGGCACTCATATGCCAAGACATGTGACAACCATATGGTGTTGACACATGGAATCCATTTGGTGCTGACATATGGAATTCATCTATAAGTGACATGTGCTAGCCATCAGTCGAGACACGTGGCACCCTTTTTTGGCACATTTGGGGCTGACATATGTATCATTTCAAGTGACATGCGTCACCCTCCTTTCTACGACACATCAAGAATTGACGTCAGGCTGCCACGTCGGATTCAAGAGATCTTCCTCTGGGAGGTTTTCAAATGCAATACTACAGGTCTCTCGAAGTTCTGAACTCCTAAAATACTTTAATTATGAAAGTATTAATCTTAGGTTAATTATCCTAATATAAGAATGGATTAGTGACTTCACGAGATTAACACTTCAAGAGATTTAGATGCAATGCAAATAGAAAACCTCCAAATGCCGAAATTTCGAAGTGGTTCACCCGCGTTTATTGCACATTTGAAAAAAAATAAAAACGAGGCACCAAATCAGGAAAAACATTTATTACTTTATCTGTTGTTCCTAGTTTTCCAAATGTTGTTCCTACTATAGATGAGTGGGGTGATTTCTTTCCTAGATTTAGAGAACATAGAGATCACAACCCTGCTGAGCATTTTCTTTAGTTTCATAAATTCATGCATCAATGGGGAATACATCATGAGGATGTATTAGTGAAGATGTTCATGTACTCATTAGAGGGAGATGCTTGTGAGTGGTATCGATCCTTGCTCGTGAGTGGTATCGATCCTTGCCCCCTACTAGAATATCCTCCCTTGAACAATTCCATGTTGCATTTAGTGACCATTGTAAAAGGGTTTTTCTAGTTGATTTACTTTTTGAAGACTGTTGTGAAGAATTTGGATCTCATATTCGACAGTCACGTATTAGTTCTTCTAGTAGTGAAAATAAAAGGGATTTTTCCATTGAGGAAGTGGAGGAAGATTGAGTTACGTATGAGTCTTCTTCTGATTCTTTTATTCAAAAAGATGATGTTGGAAATTTCATTAGTGATGAAATTGATGATAACAAGGCTTTGGATACATCTTGCATTATTCTAGGTGCCTCAGTTAGTCGTTGTTATGATACATCTGTTGTTCTATTTTCTCATAAAGATTTGATTAACTATGAGGAAAGTGATGTTTAAGGTCACGAGCAAGTTGTTCCCCTCCCTTCTGAAATTGTTGAGCAACAAGAAATCTATAAGTCTGAAGATGACATTTTGGAGCTAGAACAAGAAAAAATCAGCACTGCAAAAGATATACCCATTCATTTCAAACAACAAGATGAGTAGTATCAGGAGTGTTTTTCTGCCCTTTATGGTTGTGAATCACATGAATTTCATGAGTTGTTTCAACAAGGACAGGAGCAGCTCAGTCTTGTTTATAATGCAGATCTCACACAACAACAACTTTTTCCTCTCAACCAGTTGAAGGTTTTTCATGATTTTCAAGATCCAATAGTGAGATGGATGGATTCTTATTTTTCCAAAATCTCAAATGTGGTAAGTTTTAGCATGATCAGATTTTGCAGCCGTGAGTACGATATGCCTGCTAATTTTTTTTTTCCATATGAGATATCCTCTTTGGATTATTCTAAACAGTGACATGCACAAAGTTATGGTTCTCAGTCAAATGGTGTCTTGGTTTCACTGGAAATCTGATTACACATGATTACTTGGTTTTCAACTAAATAGAGTAGGTATGAGGGGAATAAGCTCTTAGTTCGAGTAGTTGATTTTTCAGTTCACAAATTGTTTTCAGTATGTTGGTTTTTTTCAGTAGTTTGCATGTAGATCAACAATAAGACTCCATAGCCCAACAAAGGCACTGAGGTGTAGCTGGAGTTTTAAGTTTTAGATTAAATAAAGACTCCATAGCCCAACAAAGGAACTGGGGTGTAGTTATTTTTTTGAAATTCAAAGATATACATGCTTGACAAACAAAAACAGAGGTAAGTTACATCTAGTGCGAGCTCGTCTTTACTTATTTTACACCATCTTTTTTCGCTTTCTTGAAGGGTGATTTCATGTTTTGGCTTGAGTTTGAAACACTTGTCATCATATTTTCCATTAATTGAGCATGCAACAGGTCCACCAAGTCTTTTGTGTGTGCAGGAGACATCCAGGTCCAACAAGTCCTTTGTAAGATCAGTAAGCTTCCGCAGAAAAAAGGTAGAAAATCAAAGTAGTCCATTTCGAGCTTATAATTTAATCCAAACAAACAAGTCAAATATTCAATGGTGGAGATCCAACAATCGATGCAAATCAATGGTTCTTGCACATTCAGAGCTTCAAAATCACATGGGGTTTAATAGGATTGGCTCCATGACTTCGACGTTCGAGCGTCTGAACTTACCATTGGTTCAAATATTATGAAGTTTCCAAATGACGAAGTGTCAAAGCCTTGAAAGCTTCGAAGTGCTACAGCTTTGAAGCAACAGATCCCCGAAGTGTCAGAGTGGGCCCTCACTACCACATCACTTTGCGAGTTAGTTCATCCGAGAGGTTTTACTTCAAGACAAGCACAGAGCCCTGAAATGCTGAAATGTCGGAGACATGTGGCATACATCAGTCATGACACGAGACACTCATTTCAGGTCATTTAGTTGCGTCATCTCCTCATTTTCGAGTGACACGTGTCACTCTCCTTTTGAGACACGTCACTTCGGAACCATACTAATTCGGAATATTTTCACGCCGCACATCCAAAAACTCCCAAATCCCGAAGTGCCAAAGCACACGACACTCATCTGGCACTGACACATGCCATCCATCTAGCGTAGACACATGGCATTCATCTAGCACTGACACGTGGAAGTCGTCATTCGAGACACGTGGCACCCATTTTCGACACATTTGGCGTTGACATATGCATTATTTCAAGTGGCATGTGTCACCCTCCTTTCTATGACATGTCAAAAGTTGAATTCAAGATGCCACGTCGGATTTGGGAGATCTTCCTCCGGGAAGTTTTCAAACATAGCACTACAGGTCTCTCGAAGTTCCGAACTCCTGAAATCATTTAATGATTAAAGTATTAATCTCGGGTTAATTATCCTAATATAAGCACATATTAGTGACTTTGCGAGATTAGCACTCTGAGAGATTTAGATGCAATGCAAATCTCAAACCTCCGAACACCAAAATTTCGAAGTGGTTCACTTGCGTTTATTGCACATTTGAAAACGATAAAAAAGGGGCACCAAACTAGGAACAAAAAAATTACACGTCTGGACTCCAAAAAAGAGGAACACGACTTGCTTCTGTCCTCAAAGAGATAAGTGGGGGAAAGACACAACCACACTTTAATTTGTCTCCAGTGACCTCCAACAACATGTGTGTATGCCATGATCGATACAGAACTCAGTGTTGTCACTCTTGGTCATTTTTTCCACATATCAATTCGCTCCAACACATGCATCAATATTATTTCATTATAGCAGTAGTTTGAGATGTTTAATTGCATGTTTTCTTTTAGTTTCAAGCATAATCAATGGTCTTTTGTGATAAGAACCACTCAGTTTTGATTAAGTCAAGATCAGAGTATTCCTTGATATACTCCAATGTGTGTTTAGTTCAGTTAATTAGTTGTTTTACAACTGGTAGTATAGAGTTAAGCCTCAGTCCCAGATGGACGAGAGCCTCTGCAACTCTTATAAATATGTAGTTTCTATATGTTTTAAGTGGGGTGGATTTTTTGGAGAAGAATAGGAAGCAACATAAGGGTTGGACCTGTGTAGTTGACTGTAAAGTTCTCTACCTAGTGAATATATGTTGATGACAATTGTGTTCTCTTACTCAAATATTTATGTGTTTAATCTTGTCTTGAACGAAAATTTTCTAATGTGTGCAATGTACATTTCCTTATTCTTTCAGCCATTGTCTTAGTTCATCTTTTTTCTAATTTTGCAACCTATTATACAACTATTGTTTAGCGAAATATCTAATATTTGGCAACCTGTTGAATGATTTGCATCTAGATATTTGTCTAAGCCTTAAGATATTATTTTAAGTCTTTATTCTCACGTAGCAAGTGATTCATTGCATTGCTTGTTGTTGTTTCTTGTGTTTTTCTTTTCATATCCCCAACCGTTCATCAATATCCATACCATTGGCAAAGGAGAACCTACTTTTATAATGTGTGTCCTGTCCAACCCAATTACCATCTCTGAA
Source organism: Picea engelmannii (assembly GCA_009831015.1). Taxonomy (NCBI): domain Eukaryota; kingdom Viridiplantae; phylum Streptophyta; class Pinopsida; order Pinales; family Pinaceae; genus Picea; species Picea engelmannii. Next base: position 229,185 of record ML793637.1, on the reverse strand, counting down.
AACCTATCCTTAAGTTGACCAAAAAAACCAACTTACCAACAAAACAAATCATTATAAACTTTAGGCGGCCTAGCTCTGCCCTTTATTAGTCAGGTGCAGACCTTAGGACCAACAGGCACAAAAGAACAAGTGTCAGACATCTTTACAAAACCGCTTCCACGAGAATCCTTTGAGTATCGTTTCCAGAGACTCAGAGTAATTTCTACTCCAAAATGAATGTTTTTGAATGATTATCTTATATGTCTTATATTTACACAAGGAAGAACCATAAACAGGACAATTCAGGTTGGGAGATCAGTTTAGAGAAGATTTTAGTTAGGGGGAGAAACCCTGGATGGAGATACACCTTTGCCATTGATGACAAAGGGGGAGAGATTTATCATATGGAAAGGTAAATGCTTGGAGAAAGAGAACAGAGGCATGGTTCCAGGGGGAGCGATGGTCATAGGGGGAGCATGAGTGATATGACTTTAGTATTGCAATAGAGTGTTACCATCAATTCCAAAGGGGGATATAGTTGATTATTTGGGTTGGTTTTCATTGATGTCAACCCTTGAAGAAATCCTAGTAGCAAATTCTGGTAGCACAAAGGTTTGGGTAATGGACCCAAGTTTGTTTGATGTATAATGGTATGCGTTTTAATATATTTTAAGGTAATAATATTCTATATGGATAGTACGTGTCATGCCATTTCCGGTGGTATGTGGAACGTCACATAACTCCTCATGGTTAGAGATTTATGGCCATGTGAAGTTGGAGAACCCTCATGAGTCATCTTGAAGCCCCAAAAGGTCAAAGTAGTCAAAGTGGTTGCAAAGAAGAAATTATTTAAATAATAAAGTGAAGTGATGAGTGTACTATAATTCAAAGTGGATACAAAATAAATTATTTAAATAATAAAGTTAATGGATAAATTACTAAGTGGGCAAGTGGTTAGAAGTGAGTTAGCCCTAAAATAAGGAAAGTGGTTTAAGAGATTTTAGAAGGTAAATAAAAGAAATTATTTAAATAATAAAGTTAATGGAGAAATTACTAAGTGGGTAAGTGGTTATAAGTGGGTTATCCCTAAAATAAGTAAAGTGGTTTAAGATGGTTAGAAGGTAACCCCTTCATGAAGCTACATAAAAGTATAAATAAGAGGCAAGGGTCTCTCATTTAATTACACATGAGAATATTGAATATATACAAGTGAATGAGGTAACCAAACGATATCTAAGGTGAATTTTAGAGGGAAGGTGAAGTAAAGAAGGCCAAAATTCAAGGGAGGATAAATGTTTTTGATGATGCATTCTAAGGTATGTTATTTATAGGTCATCTCACCATTTTTGTAATAAATTTTCTTATAGAATGGTTCAGACCATGAAATATGGAAGACATTGAGGAAACATATCCAAGTAGACATGATAAAAATTTCAGCTTGTGGGTCGTTGCATTTTTGGAGTTACACTATGTGGAAAATAGGGTTTGTGGCTAGTCCTGAAACTAGTCTAAAACAGGTGTTTTGGGTAAAAATTTCATAACTTCTTCATAACAGATATAAAATTAGTAAGATGAAATGTATTGGTTATAGTAAAGTCTATAGTATTATGTGAACCATTTTCATTTCCATTCAAAAAATATTCTGTGTGGGGCACACTCTACAAGTTCTCTCTCTAGAATAAGCCAGAATTCAACAAGGTATGCCATTTTTGCTATAAATCCTTTTCTGATAGGTTCCAACCAATGAAACCTAGAGGAATTGCATAAAAGACACTAAAGAAATTTGTGTACTATTTTCAGATATTTATTCATTAAGTACATAGTTATGAATATTTCAAGTTAGGATTGTTGACTAATCCAAAATTAGTCATGTGAGTCTAAAGTAAAGTTTGATGAAAATAATAGTCTCTTGTTGTTAAAGTTAAGAAAGGTTTGCAGGTATGTGATCCTATACACCAGGTCTATTATAGTGTTGCAAATTATATTTGGATGATGAAATTAATGAGGGATTTTGGTTGAGGTACATGTTGGGTACATGGTTGAGACAAGTAGTTGATGAGTTAGCACATACATGAGGTGTATAGTTGATGATTTTGGTACATATTGATGAGTCATAGTTTACGTGTATTTGATGCATGATTGATACATATTTGGTGCATGGTTGATGCAATCGTTGATGGCACATATTGAGGTATAGGTTGGTGCATGGTTGATTCACTTGTTTATGGTACAAGTTGATTACAAGTTGTTACAGGTTGATTGGTACAGGTTTACAACAATATATTTCACCGTGATAGTGTGACAAGGTTTCCATAATTCTACTTCTACAATAGGGTAGTTGGACGGGGCAAGGATAAGTGGTTGTAGCCGAAGAACATAGGTGGTTGTAGCCTCCTTCTAGTTGTAGCCAAAGAATTGGGGGTTGGAGCTTCCCTTAGGTTGTAGCCTGAGAAACTAGGGGGTTGGAGCCTCCTTCATGTTGCAGCTCAAAAAAAAAGGAAGTTGGTGCTTCCAATGAATGTAATTCTTAAAGACATATAAGAAAAAAAAATTATGTGGTTTTCTCCCGCTTTGGGTTTCCACGTAAAAACACTAGTGTACTGTGTGTGTGTATGATTTCTCATTTGTTCATTGTTTATTTACTCTACAACTATTGGATGATAATTCTACATTGATATAACATTTGCATTTTATGGTTAAAAAGGATATTGTTTCTCTATTAATGATTCACCCCCCCTCTCATTAATCCAATAGGATTGGATCCGTAAGACGGGAGATTCCAACCTCCCACTATGAGATTCGGGTGAGGGACATGACTCCCATCAAACGAAGATGTAGAAAAAGGAGTCATCATTCCTCCAAATCCAAAACTAGGATTCATATAAAAAATTGAGGGAGAGGATCGAAAGGGTGAAGGCACGTTTGGCATATCAAGATTAAGATGATTAGAGACCCAAGGTATTGACTGTGTATTGTGATTATGTATACCATTATGAAACATAGATAGATTCGTCCCCATGAAATGAGTGTATTTCATGGGGGAGGTAGCGATAAATGAGGGAGGAAAAGGGACTCCACTATCCATAATAATGAAAACTCATGCTGCAATACAAAATCCTAAGGTCAACTAATAATCAAAGAGCACCCCAAAATAAACAAAAATTCAATATGCACACAAACTGGATAAATTGGTTGAAAGGGGTCTCCCTCCCTAAAGTAGGTATGCCTCGCCCAAGAGGGGTCTGAGACTCCCTGTAAAATATCAGAGGTATCTGAGTCAGTTTTAAGGGCCCTCGTGGGCTTAAAAACCATTCGGTTAGATCCCCCCAGAGAGGTAATCCTCCATAAATGTTGTGTGTTGTTCGACCCTTATTTGACCCATGGTACCTGGAGAATAACCCCTCCAAGTAACCTATGTGGTAACTATATCAAGCAACTAAGTAACCACGATATAACCGATGCACATGCAAATAGTCATAAGTCAGGTCTATTGTATGGTCACGGTAAAAAGCCTGAAACCTTGAAAACATTGTCTTTCACAGAGGTAAAGGTACTAGAAAGATCACCATATACGAATAGATCACTAGAAATATATCTTACACTAAGAAGGTATTGGGGGGATATCCCCTCAACCAACCTCACACAACCTCGTGCTTAACTCCGGTGTAAGCGGAGCCTCTTGACATCACCAATTATACAATGGATTTCACCACTCCCTTAGTCAGACACATATGTTCATCCAATAGCCTTGGAGAAGTTTACTCACAATATCCTATTCCAAGGCTCTAAATCTTAAGCTAGTTTGTGCACCCTAGAAAAACGTTTCTAATCAATTTTAAATTATCTTCATTACTTTTAGTGGCCTTGCTTACTCAAAAAGGTGCGGTAGTTACACTGATGATGTTATGACTCAACAAGTAAAATAAATGAATATGGATAAAATGAAAATTCATAACTTCAATTCCAAATAAATGAATATGGATAAAATGAAAATTCCTAACTTCAATTCCAAATAAATGATAATCTTTTCAAAATGCAATTTTCAATTTAATTTTGCAATTCAAAATAAGATGCAATCTTTCTATACATGTACTAAGATCAATGATAAGACCCCAAAAGATCAAATGCCAACAATGAAAAATGTTTATTATTTTTGTATTTTCAATATAAAAGAATAAAAATGAAAGGAATGAACAACAACTTGATATAAAGATTCTACTGAATGCAATCAAAGACAAACCAAGTAGGATATAAAGAATAAAAGAGCTAGCCTAATACACAAGGACAATCAATGAAAAGGATGATGAGAAAGGAACCACCCAAAAATTCAACCAAAGAAAGGTTTTCTATCACTCTGAAGGAACTTAATAGTCATATCAGAGACCTAAGAAGACTCAGTAACCATCAAAACCTACCCAACAAACATTAGACTCAGCAACCAAGCACACAAGAAATATGTACACGACTGTTCAAGAGAAAATTGCATATATACACCTTTGGAGAAGGACAACACGCGTATGTACACTACTGTGAGGTAAAAACCCACGTATATTTATTAAAACATTTCCAGGTTAAGGATAAGACTAAGAAACTCAGACAAAAAAATGAACAGAGGGTGTCAAGAAATCAGACGACAAGAGAATCAATATAAATGAGAGCAATCAAAAGAGAAAAACACTCCAAACCCTAAAAAGAAGATTCTATCCCCAGTATGGTCATCAATTATGTTATGAGGAAAATATCTCTATGGCATGGGGTAGACCACAATAGATGGAAATGACTACAGAAATCAACTCTAATATCAAGTATGCTATATAAAAATTTATGATAACAAGACAATATAAAGAGCCTACCTCATCCAAACATTCAATGAGGTCCATCGTTGAGCACTTGACTCAAATCAATACACCTACAACTTGTCCTCAATAACCAAAAAACACAAGAATATGGTGATAATATATAATGTTAGCACATTCAATAACATAATCCACCAATGGTCATAACAAATATTCCCACGGAATAACAATTCAAATATTTGAAAGACATTAATTGGACGAGAAAAGAGTATTTCTATTAAATTGCAATCAATAGAAGTGTATGAATTACAAACTTCTGTGTTGGCATGGTTCAAAATCGAGAAACTAAGTCCTTTCCAGCTGGGCCTCCACCACTTTAATCCTCCACCAAAGGCAAGCTCATATAAGAGAGACAATGAGGTTCTCAATCAAGTAGGGAAGAGCTAGGGGGCTGAACAATGTGTTCAGTCTTAAAAGGATAAAGGGATGAAGACTCAATATGAAGTGAATAATTTCTCCAGAGTAAATTTCCTCTCAAAGTTGAATTCTTCTCCTCTTTTCCATAGCTTGGATATGGCCCATTTATAGCCTTCAAATGGAACTGAAGGGCTGAGTCAGAATGTTTCCAGTATATGGAAGGTCAAGGATCATGGATCTCATGACATGACATGGAAACCCGACACCATTTTTAATTTTGGGCACAAAACCTGATGTATGCGGGTTGTAATGGTGAAACCTGTGTATAGACATGTTGTATAATAGTTAGGGCATGTATATGTGGAAAAATATTATTTTATCTCTGGGAACTACAAAAAGAGACTTCAAGTCTGCATAGGAAAATGGAAAAAGGCCTTCTGAGCAAATTTTAATAGGGTGAGGAAAATCTTGCTATAACAACTATCACCTGATTCAGATGAATGAAGTAAATATTCTGAAGAACAATTTCTGAACTCATGAAGGCCATTATGAATTATGGGTAATGACTTTTGTAATTTCAATGCCCTATCTACCTTCCAAAGTCTCATGATTAAACTCTTGAAGCCCTACCTTTGGAAGTTTTTTCTAGTTTTCTTCAATGATATCCTTATTTAAAGCTACACTTGGGATGCCCATCTACACAATGTGGACAAAGTACTCCAATTGTTATAGGACAATCAATTGTTTGTCAAAAATGCCAAGTGTTCTTTTGGGGTGAGCAAGGTTGAATACTTTGGACACGTTGTGAGTTGTGAGGGGGTAAGAGTGGACCCCAAAAAGATTCAATCTATGTAGGATTGGCCAAGACCCATGATCTTGAAATGCCTTTGGGGTTTCCTCGGCCTCACAGTATATTATAGGAAATCTGTCCACCATTATGGAAAAATTTCCTAACCCTTGATGGACCTTCTTAAGAAGAATGCATTTCATTGGACACCAACAGTAGAGCAAGCCTTCACAGATTTAAATCAGGCCATGTGCACTACTCCCCATCTTATCATTGCTTGATTTCAACAAAACTTTTGTTGTGGAATATGATGCTTCAGGCACTAGTATTAGCGCAATTCTAACATAAGAAGGTAGACCTCTTGCTTTCACTAGCCATGCTTTGAGTGGCCACAATTTGGGAAAATATACATGAAAAGGAAATGATGGTCATTCTCCATGATGTGCACACTTGGAGACCATATCTATTGGGACGTTGTTTTCATATCGAAACATATGACCATAGTCTGGAGTATTTCCTAGAGAAGAGGTTATCCTCCCTGGAACAGAACAAGTGGATGACCAAAATGTTGGGATATGATTATGGGATCATATATAAAAAAGGCAAAGACAATGTAGTGGTAGATGCATTTTCAAGACAATATGAGGATGAAGGTTCCCTCTTTTCCTTATCACTACTAGTTCCTAATTGGATTGAGGAAGTTCGACAAGAGTGGCTAACCCATCCAACCATATCACAGGTAATTCAAAACCTCAAGAGGACCCTAACCCTCCCACTGGATACACTTGGAAAGACAATATCCTCTGGTATAAGGAGCTCTTGGTTTTATCTCTGAATTCAACACTCAAGCCCAAGATCTTAAATGAGTTGCATTCATCTACTATTGCGGGTCACTCAAGATTCCAAAAGAAATATGCTCGTGCTTGGCGTTATTTTTTCTGGGAAGGCATGAAGAAGCAAATCCTTACCTTTGTCACTGAATGTGATATTTTCCAATCCAATAAAGGTGAAACTGTCAATACCCCAGGAGCTATATATCCCTTACCCATTCGAGCTTCTATTTGGACTACCATCTCCATGGACTTTATCGTCGGCCTTCCAAAAGCAGGAAACAAGTCAATCATCATGGTTGTGGTAGATTGCCTCTGAAAGTATGCACATTTTTGTGCCTTACAACACCCTCTTACACCCACTATGGAAGCACAAGTTTTCATTGATCAGAGTTTAAAATTACATGGCATGCCAACATCCATTGTGTTTGATAGTGACTTGACTTTCACCAGTACATTTTGATAAGAATTGTTTAATGCCCTTCTTTTGAAGGAGGAGGGCATGTTAGGATCCGACCCTAATCCCTCTTAGTTGGTCATTAGTTAGCATGATATGTTTTCCATGTAATAAAGGATGACATTAGTTAATAAGGACTATTAAATAAATGTGAACAAGTCAATGTAAGAACACCTAGTAGAAGCTTATGCTTATAGAAAGATCTTCCTCTGGAATTTTATTTAAAATATATAATTAGTATAAATAAGAGTAGGAGGTATGAGAAAGCTTGTCTTGAGAAAGTATTGTAATAGAGCTCTATTCTGCTAGAGGTTTCCCCCTCGAAGAGGAAAGTGTATTGATCCAAATTTTATGAGTAGAAAGAAATGAATACAAATCTATATTATTAACACAAAGATATAATGAAAAATAACAAAGATACAATAAAACTTGGCTTCTATTCAATAAGGAAATATGTTGAAAATGTAAAATGTAGACTGAAACAGAGTTGCTAGAAGAATGGTGGCGACTTATCTCTAAGAAGAGATGTGACAGTTGCGCTAATTCGCAAGAAGATGAGTAAAATGAGGCTCCAAAATCCTTTTTTACATCAAACATTAATTCCAAAAATCTAGACATCCAAAAACCTAACCCTAGGATATGAAGCACCAAAATTCATGTGGGCCCCATTGGGGTAAGTTGGTACATCAACTTCCCGAGGTCGTAATGTTTGCATACAATCTTCGTTGTAGGTGCATCATAGCCCATTATAAAGTTATATCTAAGGAATACACATTATTCCATCACACTTTGACTCCATCTATAGTGTGACTATGATGGGCCCAAAAAACGTTGTTTAGGGCCTCAAAACAACCTTGGAAGTTTAGGACCCGAAAAGATAAAAAAAAACTTCCAATATGAAAATTGAAACTTCCAATATGACGTTGTATGTGAGCCAGTTGGAACAGGTGGGTGACCGCCGATATCCACCTAGATCAATTATCTACCATTAGGAAGCAATGGTATCCATTGCATTGAGTTCTCCCATCAAATGAGGAAATTTTCTTGAATTTGGCCACGGGTGAGCCACTTTCCTTGGTGCAGGAGCTGCCCTGCTTTGGCAACATGATAAAGATGAAACTTCTATTGGTGAGTTCCCTTGAACTATGTGTCCACGATCTGATCAGTGGATTCTTGCTCCATGCAGTCATGGTTGAGCTCAATCGATGTCAACTATCCTGCTACCTCTGAGGTGTCCAATAATGGTGGAAAGTATGGCTGAAGGAGGTACACATTAAACACTGGGTGCAAGACAATGAAGGGGAGAATGTTGAGCTCAAAGGAATTTTCACCCACAATCTTGGTGATGGTATAAAGTCCATAATGGAGTGGACGAAGATTTTGATGGGGTCCTGTAAGGCATTATTTATGTAAGTGCAACCAAACTTTATCTCCCACCTAAAACTTGTGTGGCACTCGATATTGATCATTGCACTGCTTGTACTTGGCATTGGAATTCTAAAATATATCTTGAACCTATTGGCAGATGTGCTGGATCCACTCAATGAACTAGGTATATTTTTTGGCTTAAGTTTGAGAATGGGACAAGTATTCCTAGGTGGCCACAAGGGGTAGTGCAACATCCATGAGACCCAATGGTTGAAATCCCAACCCCACCTGAAATGGGTTGTGGTCAGTTGAGCTATGTATGGTTCTGTAGTAGTTGTGTTGAAAATAGGGAAGACTCTCAACCCACGTTTGGGGATGCTTGGAATTGTACATGCACAGGATATTTACGATCATCCAGTTGATGACCTCAGTTTGGCCCTCTGTCTTGGGTGGAAGGCAGTGGATTTGGCGAGCATGGTGTCCAGCAATGACCAGAGGTTCGACCATAATGTGTTGAGGAACCAGTTGTCCCGATATGAGATGATGGTTTTTCATATCCAAAAATTTACCCACACTCATTCGAAGAAGAGCTTGGCAGTGGCCTCTACTGTGATGATCTTCTTACAAGTGACCAAAATTGCCATTTTAGAAAAATGATCAAGCACCACAAAAACATAGTCATTTTCTCGCTTGGTTGACGAAAGAAACGACATGTAGTCCATCGAGATGGATTCCCAAGGAATTTCAGGAGTAGGAAAAGGGGTGTAGATGCCTTGTTTCTTAATGGTTTATTTGGTTATGGCACAGGCAGTGCAAGACCTTATATACTTGCTAACATCCAGTCGAAGTTTCAACCAATAGAAATGTTGTTACAACACTGCCACTATATTTTCTACGCTGAAGTGTCATGCCACATGACTATAGTGGGATTCCAAAATCAAATTTGCTCACTCACTTGATGGAACACAAATATGGCCTATATGGCACATCAACCCATCATGAAGATGGAAATAACTAATAGTTGTGTTTGCACCCAACATTTGGTAGTTGGCGATGAAGTCAGGATGTCTCTCATAGAGTTGGGGCCATACAGATGTCTCGTGGTCATAGGAGTTTAGCATATTGGTGAGTGCTGCAACTAGCGAACAATTGAGGCAACAAACAACACGGTTGGTACTTCCTATATTATACTTGATTTTGAGATGGAATCGTTGCAAGTATATGAACCACTTCTAATGGTGGTCATTCTGCAATTTGTTCTATGTCTGCATGAACTACAACAGCTTATGATCAGTTTGTATGATTGTCTCCTTCCTGAAAATGCAATTCTTCCACTGATGGAAGGCTTGTACAATGGAGTACATTTCTTTGTCGTAAGTAGGGTACTTAAGACAACATCTGATAATGTCTCACCACTAGTACAAAATGAGAGATAAGTGACCAGGCGACCAAAAAGTTTGGCCACAATAGTTTTTTCAAGGGATAAATGACCAAAATTGATAAATTTTAAGTGAGCTAACTAAAAAAGACCAAGATAAATGACCACTTTGGTAACAGGATAAGAACTAAACTAAAAAATACCAAGATAAATGACCAAATTTGGTCACGGGATATAGCTAGACTAAAAATGACCACATAGCAATTGGTCATTTTTAGTTGTGTCACTCCGACAATGGAAAATTACAATTTTGACAATGAATTTGTATAATTTAATAAATTATAACACTGCATATGGATTCAGAGACCCCCTACCCCCTAGGGGGTATTTGAATCCATCTGCAGTGTTAGAATTTAGTAAATTGTAGACCCCCTCATGTGTCATAGCTCAAGAATTGACACCAAATTAGCAATCATGGTGATGTCCTAGCGAGCTATGGATTATATATATCATCATCTTGAAAATTCCCTTAGGAACTAATTACTTTGAACTAGATCCAACCATGGGAAACTACTCCATATAGTCAATTATTAGACTTTATATTACACATTGAGATATTTAATTTCAGGGGCTTAGGCATAGTAAAAATTATTCATAAGATATGCGTGAAAATGGGTTGTTCATCTACGCCTGTCAACGTTTTGATACAAATAAGAATCGTTTATATGCATGCAATTCCATGAGAAATTGACCTTGATTGTATCATGACTTGTAGCGGTGGTTTTATTCACATGGACTTTGTAAAATAGAAACCTTGCATCATTAAAATTTGAATTATGTTTTTATATATAGAATAATTATGGATAAGAAGTAGTGGAAATTGACACATTCATAGATTAGAAGTCTGTTGGCAGTTCGATCTTAACTAGATCATGGATACATTGCTAGTGTGTTGGAAATTTCACAGAGTCCGAACTTGTAACCACATTGTAGCATAGAGCAAGTTGTGAGCCAAAAATAGATCATTTGGAGAAGAGAAATTATAGTTTTCCATTCCATTGGCCCCGACCAACAACCCTTCATTTTTTATTAAATGCAAAGGCAACTATAATGCCTCTCGATATGAAAACAAAATTTTATTTCCACAATAATACAACAACATTGTATCAATAAAAACTAAATCTAAAATTTATAATAATATATATTTTTTCTTATTTCCAAAATCAAATGATGCTTCTTCCTAACAATTTCCACCTCTCTCTACTTGTCCATATTAATTTTTCATGTGCAACATACCTAACATGTACACTTCTTACATTTTCTTCCTCTCTATACTTGTCTATGTTACTTTTTCATGCATAACATACCTAACATCTACACTTAGTGTGGAGAGGGTCTTTTACAACCCGTACACTAGGTAACTACCTAGTGGGAAGGAAGAGAAGGGTTGGAAACTGGCGAACCAAACCAAAGGCAATGAATTTATGGAAGAAGGAATCTTTGAAAATTGGATTGGAATATATATGGATAGTAAAGAGATAGAAATATATATATTCCATAAGTACAACAAATCACAGCATCTGGAGAGTTTGGAATCCTAGGACGCTACCATGGTTTGTGTCTGAGGGGTAAGGTAAGCTACAGGTATTGGTGTGTAGGCACAGATGCAAGAGGCGAGGGCCCCCTCGTATGGGTGGTGCTATGAATGTATAAAATAGGTTATGACACAGCCCGTGGTTTCCCTCGGCCTCAATCTGAGCCTGAACCTGAACCTGAACCTGCTCTGCAGCCTTTGCCAACAAGACATCTTGGAGTGAATTAATGCATCATCGCCAGTTGCACTTGGAATTGGAATTAGAAGTGGAATCCCCATGAAAGTTGTCTCCTATGGAATGAACCAACCCAAAGAATTTATTTCCATGATTTCTTTGGGGTTATCCAACCCTTTCCTTATAGAGTCTTGTACCTAGACGATCACAACCATGATCACAATCACTCTAATATTGAAGGTGAAATAGAGAGGGTCTTTGATTACTTGGACTGCATCTCGGAGGGGGATGATTTTGATGTCCACTTCTTGCTGGAAGGATGAAACGTAGAAGAAGAAGAAGAGGAGGAGCTATGGGAAAATATCGGCATTTCAAAGAAATTTTATGTGGTCAACGAAAGTGAGTTCGAACCCGGAACTTCCAGAAGATAGGAAGAAATCCCTAGAATGATGTGGGATGAGACTGAGGTGAAAATCGATCCCGAGAGCCTTGCTCGACTGGAGCAATTTCCTTGTTTACATAGCTATCACATGGACTGTATTCTTCCCTGGTTAAGCTCCCAGAATTCATGCCCCCCATGTAGATACGAGCTTCCTACTGACGATCCCGCTTAAGAAGAGCAAAGGAAACAGGGGGCATCCTTGCGAACATAATTTGTGCAGTGCAGGTTGTCATTTGATCCTGCCCCCGACCCTCTTTAATTCGCTGCCAAAAACATCTTTAGTTCTGTTTTGGGTTTCTTTCTTTTGCAATAATTTCAGAATGAACAATAATTTGTATATTATTTTATTTCTTTATGGACATATGACCTCTCAACAATGATATTCTCTTAAATTGTGTGTTGGATGAGAACTAGTTTTGTTTTTCCCTATTTCTATAGATATTCTTTTGAAGTACTCCAGATAAGATACTGTTAAGAAATGTGTTGATTAAGGTTGGTTGTCATTGATGTCAACCCTTAAAGAAAGACCCGTAGCACAAAGGTTTGGGTAATGGAACCAATAGTGTTTGATGTAAATATGACTCATTATTGTTTTTTCATGGCTGATAAGAAGTAAATATGGATGAACTCCAAAGTGGTCCCCTTAAGGTGAAATCCCTCACGGGAAGACTCTTTGTGGAGTAAGAGAACCCATGATTAATTGTGGAATAATGATATGAAGGAAAGTGAATTTGTTAGGGAAAATATCCTATATGGATAGTTCTTGTCATGTCATTTACGGTGGTATGTGGAACGTCACATAATTCCTCACGGTTAGAGAGTTATGGCTATAAGAAGTTGGAGACCCCAGGTTTGGGTAATGGACCCAAGTTTATTTGATGGGTAATGGTATGAGTTATAATATATTTTTAGATAATACTATTCTATATGGATATTACATGTCATGCCATTTCTGGTGGTATGTAGAACGTCACATAACTCCTCACGGTTTGAGAGTTGTGGCCTTACAAAGTTGGAGGACCCTCATATGTCATCTAGAAGCCCCAAAAGGTCAAAGTAATCAAAGTGGTTTAAGAGTTTTTAAAAGGTAAATAATGAAGTGAAGTGAT
>ML793637.1:202533-214494 GCA_009831015.1 Picea engelmannii | reverse complement strand
CACTTTATTATTTACCTTTTAAAATCTCTTAAACCACTTTGATTACTTTGACCTTTTGGGGCTTCTAGATGACATATGAGGGTCCTCCAACTTCGTAAGGCCATAACTCTCAAACCGTGAGGAGTTATCTGACGTTCTACATAACACCAGAAATGGAATGACATGTACTATCCATATAGAATAGTATTATCTAAAAATATATCATAACTCATACCATTACCCATCAAACAAACTTGGGTCCATTACCCAAACCTGGGGTCTCCAACTTCTCATGGCCATAACTCTCTAACCGTGAGGAATTATGTAACGTTCCACATACCACTGGAAATGAAATGACAAGAACTATCCATATAAGATATGTTCCCTAACAAATTCACTTTCCTTCATCTCATTATTCCATAATTAAGCATGGGTTCTCTTACTCCACAAAGCGTCTTCCTGTGAGGGCTTTCACCATAAGGGGACCACTTTGGAGTTCATCCATATTTACTTCTTATCAACCATGAAAAAAAAATAATGAGTCATATTTACGTCAAACACTATTGGGTCCATTACTTAAAACTTTGTGCTACGGGTCTTTCTTCAAGGGTTGACATCAATGACAACCAACCTTAATCAACACATTTTTTCTATTCCAATCCTCCATGGTTGGATACAAAATGGGTTTTATTTTGTCTTAATAAATCAACCTATAAGAAGATGTCAACTTTAAAAATAAAATAACCCATGAATATATTATGATTAATTTTTTCATTGAGATTGTTTCCCTTGATGAAATGTTATACAACTTCATAAGGAATCGAATTCTCTATATCAGATTCTCTGTTGAAGTTGTCTTCAATAGAATTGTTGTAGTTCTTGGATTACACAGTCCTCCTGCAAATATTTCTCTTTATAGGAAGACTATTCGATCGACATCTACACGGAAGGATTCAACCATTGAAATTATTTTCTCTCTAGGTCTGGATAGGTTAGTGATTTATGTTGTTTCATTTCTTTGGTTTTATTTGTTGAATGTAAATTTTAATTCTTATGATTTATTTTAAATGCTTTGTTCATTTGACTTAATTCATGTTTTAACTTACGTTCATGTTTATGTCAATTATTAGATAAAGTCTTAGTTTGGATATTGGTTAGAGTATTTAAGTAGTGTTAGTATATTAAATCTAAATTTCATTGTATTTTAAATTTGCTTGGGATTCTGTTCCCTTTGCAAAAAAATGTTTCACAAGACTTTCTAGCAAATCTTGTACCTCTGTACATTTTGTAAACTTTGTAATTAAGTATGAAGTCATTTGATCTAATAGGTGATTGCAAGTACACAAAATATGACAATTAGTAGTTAGGATATTAGACAACTTTTCATTTATTTATTAGATAGATCCTTTCACCGACTATTGGATGTATGGGTTGACCTAGGTTCTACCTTAGTTCTCGAACAAAACCATTTTCACCATCGAATCTTATGGTAAAACAGAAGGCTACACTACGCATAGAGTGCACAACGAAGTGTCACCCGAGATGGATTATGGGTGACTGTAGGACGCAGGTGTCTGGAGTCATTGAAGGGGTTGGGGATGTTATTTTACTTATACTTCTATTTTAACATGCATTCTACCATAACATTCATCAGATCTACCATTTTATTAATTCAATATATGCATACTCATTTTTAGCGTGCACTGTAAATAAACCCTAACAAATGCATTCATCTACCCATTCATTCATTATAAAGCATATAGAAATAACACATCACACATAAAGACATCGTTTTTACTGTGGTTCACCCCCCTAGGCTACATCCACAAGGATCTTGTACTTTATTTCTTATTCTTCATCAAAATGGTGATGCATGCATTACATCACATGATTATGGTGAGGCTGAACTACGTTACACCAAGATCCACTACTTGTGACCTGAATCTCAATTACAACTATGACTCCATTCGAGATCTGTAGCTCTCGATACTTCGACTCAAAACTAAAAAGGATGCTATAAAACTAAGTTCTTCACCAAAAAATACCAAATATCCAAAAATATTGTTGCTTCTAGCTGCCTCTTACATCCTCTATTTATACTACAAAATGGGTAAAAAACCTTACATTATGACTCAAAAAGAATAATCCTAAGTGGAATCAACGTGTCCACTTTCCAACTGCCTTATGCATGGTTGGTCTTCATCCTTGCTTTGACTCTGCACTGATCTTTCTTCTTTCTTGGTGCACTACTTCATTTTCCCTTTTGTCGCGTTGGTCTTCCTTATTTAAAGGAACACCATTTTATTTGGTCCATTCTTCCTTGCTTACTGTGCTTAAATACTAAAATTTCCTGTTCCAACAGGCCCCAAACACTAATCTGTGGCTCACCCTGATCCACTCAGGTCATGTGTGCCTTCTTCACTGATTTCTCCAGCTCCTAGAACTGCTTTGCTAGAGCATCCACCTGTTTCTTGGCCTGCACACTTTTATCTATCAAGATATCCATGGCATGTGCTGTGATTTGCTCGTTCATCACTTGTATGCCTTCGGAGTGTGCCTGCTCCATTCCATTTTTATTTATTTCTAGTGTTGTTAGCATATTTTCTTCTTTCTCTTGCATGGGATCCAATTGAGCCTATTTGGTCTACCTTTCCTCTTGGATTGTCTTTACTTCGGTTTACAGATTCTTTATTTCCTGCGCGACTTTCAATCACGTGGGTATGGGAATTTTCTTCTTTCTTTCCTTCAGATCCTGGACTACGATATTCAACTTTTCTTTCTATTGATCCAAGTGTAGGATCCCTTCAGCTTCTGCCAGGATTGTCGAAAGTTGTGTGGTACTTTCATAGAGCTCTGTTATTTCCTTTATTTCCAGTGTAATCCTGTTTGTTTGTTATGTGTCTTGTTGCTCCCTTTTGGATCAGACTTCTGGAGGTGTGGTTAGTGTCAACTTCCCAACCAACTCTACTATATCTTGTTTGTATTCCTCCATCGTCTGCACCATCTTCTTTATCTTTTCTTCTACGTTGATTTATCCTGCTAGTACGCTTTCCAAAATTGTCTCAAAGACTTCCTCAAGTCTTTGTTCCAATATCTCTGGGCGTCGTTTTTCCTCTTCTCATTCTAGTTGCACTTATGTAATAACGATCTCCAACACTTCCTTAGCTTCCCTAGCTATCTCCAGATTTGTTGCATCCGTCCTCGCCCTAGATTATACTTCTTGCACAACACTGATCTATAACTAATAAAGGGATTTTGTTGGTATCTTAGAGAATCCAATTCTAGTTGTTCCATGTCCTTAAGTTTTTTATGTGCCAAGTCCTCGTCTAGTCACTGTTATCCCCGATTTCTAGGGATAACTAGGAGATCATGTCTCGAGGCCCACAGGTCCTAGAAATGGAGTACCGAGAGCAGGATTGACCTGAGCATGGCTCTAGAGGGCCCATAATTTTCTTATTTTGTCAGATTCGTCTTGTCAGCAACAACAACATCCATCACCATCCACTTGGTCTTGTATCGGAGAAGGCTCTTGCTCCATGAGGTAATTGGTCCATGTATCATGGTATGTGTCACTTTTGATCATTATAACCTTTGGATATATGCATCTGACTCCTTTTATCTCTGAGGATTGCTTGGATCTTACATTAACCCACTTGACCATGATTGGAGAGATTGACAGGGTGTCCTAGCAAGCTTGTACCCATGGGTTTTGGTTTGCCACCGGGGGGATTTCTGAAGAGCCATCATCCGTTCCCATCATACTACCACTTTTTCATCTTATCTCCTACTCATTTATCCCATTCCCCTTCTCTGGGCATTGGATTGACCTGTTTGTAGGGTTGCACCTTTTCTTGCGGGAAGAAGGGGCTAAAGGCCAAGAAGGTAAAAGCAGCTGGTAAAAGATAAAAGCCTAGAAATAAAACCTCGAGATGCCTCGCCTAGGGATCCTTGAGAAGGCAATAAAAAGCCTCTCAGCAAGAAACAAGAGGGAGCTGGAAAATAATAAACAAGACTTAGCCAAGAGGATATGGGGTCTCATCACGAGCCAACCTATTAGGTTCATGGGTACCTAATAGTATGACATTGCCATTATTTGGTTACCATGTCAGGGAAGTGACCTTTGGTTGCATGGCCAAGGGAAAGGGGGTCTCATCACAAGCCATCTTTCTCATCTATGTGAAAGTACTTGTGGGTAACACTGTCATCTCTGGTCACCATGCCAAGGTAGTGTCTCCGGTTAGACCTTGAATAAAAAGAAAAAGAAGAAGAAAAGAAAATAAAGAAAGAATAAAGGCAAGAACGGGCTTGGAAAAATTGCATCCATGAAAGGTACAGCTCACCTTCTACAAAGGCACCCACAGATAACATTATGCATCCCTGTCTCTCACTCTACCCACTTGTCTAGACATCCCTTAGCCACATCACCTTATTTACATGGCTTGGATGGAACCTTCCTGGGAACTTCCCGTCTCTTGTGGATACTAGCCCAATAGGATGTCTTTTCCTTTTCTTCGATCTTGTATTGTGTATTTTTGTAATGTCTTTGAGATGTTGAACAATGTAGCAGGGTTTTATGCATATGTTTGATAAATATTAATGATGAAATGTGATTGACATTGCTATGATCCCTGTGACTAATGAGCCCATGGAGGGCATAGTTTTTAATGTGTAGGACCATGTCCGATGGACAGGTACCACTTGGACCGGTACACATGGGGAGATGATTGGTTCAGACCTCCATGGGGCTGAAGAGCCCATCATATGGTTGTTGAGACCCCGTCAGAGGGGCAGTGACAAGACAATGTTTGACTGAGGTTTTTCACCTGAGAAGAGGAGGATGTTTCACCAGAGGTACTTTGGCAGAGCCCGACCTAGGGGGAGTGACCCCTTTTCAGTGGAACATTGGCCTTGGAAGTCTCCATCCCCATCCTTGCCTTGACATCATCCAGCTTCATGGTCATTCTTGGAGGCAGACTAGGCAGCAGTGGCACGTGTGGCATGCTGGAGAAGCCCCTGGGGGGCTAACGTTTTTCTCCTAGATGTCTCACCTTCCTTAAAAGGGGCTAGCACCTCCCTTGAAGGGGATTTTACCTTTATTACAACTCAGTTAAGGTTTTAGTTTGACAATTTAATGTAAAAGCAGTATTCTGGTCTTGTCAGCCATTTTAATGACCTAAAATTTAATTAAGGTCATTGATACACTATATATTGATGGTTTTTACTCTCATTTTGACATAACACATCACTCACTCTCCTAGTGAGGTCTGATTTTTTCTCCCTATTAGGGTTATTGGCTATTTTGAGGAAGGAACACTTGTTTGGAGAGGAGATTCTTGGCAATTTATGTTGTTTTTCTTGAAGGAAGGTTTACAACTAGGGTTTGCAATGTTATTTCATGGTGATATGTAATTGTTTTTTTTGCAAAAATTCTTGATTGAATGATTGTAGTCTTATATTCTTGCATTTATTTATAAACTTTGTTGATTTAAAAACCCTAGGGGAAAAACACACAAGTAGGTCGTTGTCTCATGTCCCCTGATAGACAAACCTTTTAACCATTGAAGAAGAAGAAGAGAGCCTAACCATTGCTACACTCTTTCTTTCTTCTTCCCTTAAGATAGTCGTACCTTTAAACTTCAAGACGAAGACGACGTCCCAGGCCTAGGTTATCTACACCTAGGGCTATTTTTCTTTTAGGGTTTTATGAAAGACCCTTGCCTTTGCAACACTCTCACTCTTCAAACTCTCCTGTCTTGATTTTACTTGTCTTTGAGCTATTTGTTTGCTGGGAAAGAGGAGAGAGCATGAGGCCTTGCTTAAGCAACACCGGAGTGAGCCTCTCTCCCCTAGGGTTCTGTCTTTAAGGCCCTGCTGTTGCAATACCTTGAAACTTTTCCCTCTTGTCCTTTGAATCTCACCCACTTCAACTCGTGCGTCCTTCACCTTTTGACTCCATGACCCTAGGCACTGATCTTTAGCCTCCAACGTTGAAGTGAAAGTGATTGAAACAACTCTCAAAACCTCGTATAAATTGAAACTCTAACTAATTACTAACCCTAAAAAGCTGACATCATCCTTGGTTATTCCATCTTGACGCAACAAGTTCTCTTTATAGGAAATTAGATGATGGTTTAAAACATTTATTGAATAAGGGATTGATTGGATACACTGATTACTACATCATCTTGGTATTTATTGATGAATTGATATTATTTTATTATTGCATTAATAAACATTGATCTCGTCAATATATATTGCTTATATATTGATATAAGATATTTATATGAAGTACTAACCCTTTGAATTATAGCCTACATGTATTAGTCTGTTGTTGTTTTTTTCTGGGTAGGTGTTCTCATTTGGACCTACAGTTCATTATTGGTTGTTTAGCCCGACTATCTGCTATTGGTGGTGACCTATGAAGAGGGAATTTCACTTTGACCTTTATACCTTAGCCTCTTCAAAACTCCAAGTTACCAGGGACGTCTCCCCTGGGCCTAACCTCCCTAAAGAGAAAGAACCTCCCCATCGTGGTGACATTGGGTGGGGTAGGTTCCTATTACGCATGTTTGGCCTCTATCTTCTAGCCTTTTGACCTAGCTACAAACTGTGCAATAACATTTTGGCGCCGTTGCTGGGGAACACTGAGTCAATTCTCCTCAAACGAAAAATCTTTTCGGTAAGCCTTGCCTCAGAGAATTATCTTACAAGCTTACCTGGCAACTCGACTAGGGTGTTTTCCCTTATCCTTTGATAGTTTTAGGCAAATTATCTAGCGACTCCACTAATATTTCTCAGGGTGCCACCTTACTTTTTGTGATATTTCCAAGTTATGGGATCATGTAACACTGGGAACAAATGTATCCGAGTATTGATTTCAGAGGTTTTCAAGGATACCCAAATTACTTTGATACAAAAGGGCTAAACAACTCTCCGACGTTTTTGGGCCTCCCAACTCCTCACATCGTAAATATTTTGGAGTATTTGAGTGAGATGAAGTTGGGAGGAGAGGATGCTCTTATAAAATTGTTCTTACTGACTCTGCCATCCTACTTACAAAATCATTTTAAGAGTTGTTGCAAGGACATGGGTATATCATCTTTCATACACCTCATCAGTAGGTTTATAGACCTTACTAAGACACATTTCCAAACGTATGAAGATGCCCTTCAAAACCTCATGGTAGCCTTAGACCACAAAGGATTCACCACTGAGATTGTAGAGGATCTCAGGAAAACATATTATGATCAATACCAAGAATCCTCTGATATAAAAGATGAGGTTTATGAAGACCATTATCAACCCCTTGAAGAGGAGCATGACCTCTCCCATAATCCAATAAAATGCAACAAAGATATAACTAGAGACGTGAATTATGAGGATGGAGCTCCAGTAACCGCTCCTCATTCTGATGAAGCTCTCCAAGATCATGTCCCTCCTGCACAAGATGAAGAGAATGAGGTAAGTCATTTTCCTTTCCAGTTTTTTGATGATACCTTGTTCTATGACTCAGAGAGTGAAGAAGAAATGGAACCCTTGGACAAGCTAGATCCCCTATGTCTCAAGACTAAAGATGTAGAGGTAGATCTTCCACTTGATGAAGCTATCCAAATACTTGAATCTCTTGCACAGGAAGGATTAAGCGAGGTGAATTATTCCCCCTTCCAAGTTTTTAATGGTTCTTTACCTTATGACACAGAGAGTATAGAAGTATTGGGTGTTTTGACTCCTCCATGTTATGATACTGACATAGCTGATTTTGACGAGTTCATAAATGTTGGGAGATGTAGGTGAGATGCGGTTAGCTATGATATGGATCCCATCTATGACATAAAGAGTCATCTCTGAGTGTTTCCATTGCAATTATCACAACAAACTCTTCACCAGTGGCAACAGGGAGATGAGATTTTTATTAGCTCTCCACAAACACCCAAGGTTGACCAAGTACAGTATTTGCCTAATGATTTTTGGTCTTACCTTGAGGCCTTTGATGAGTCCTCCTCCAAGCACTTAGATTTACCCTATGAATATGACTATCAACTGCCACTGTGCTCGGATTTTGATAGGAGTAAAAACATTGTTTGCCTGAAGAAGGATTCTCATGACCTTTTTCTCCAGCTACCTGTTATTACTTTGTCGTGCTTTTCCATTAAAGGTGTAGTTGGGAAGTATATTTTTGATGTTGATTTTCATCTTAGGAAAACCCTATATTCCAAGGGTTGGTTGGTTACTGCAAGTTTTAGTCAGTTATCCCAGTTTTTTGACTTTCCCTTGATAACTTGCAAGTCATCTGCTAGATCTTTGTCGATCCCTTCCTTGACTTCAGAGCGTGAGGATGTCCTAGGTAGCCAGTTTGCAGGCCCTTTGAGTCAGTTTTATGAACCTTGCATTTTTCATGACCCTTTCTTGAAGTTGATTGAGTATTTTCCTCAGAGATGGGCTTGGCAGGATTTTATCCCTCCCACCCGCCTCCATGAGTTAGACTTTGAGATTTCTGATGATATGATATACATTATAACTCATGACATTTTTGTGCTTGATTTATCACTATTTTGGTTTATGATGAAGCAAAAAGGCAGGTATCATGGGACATTGTTGGATTAGCTTCACTGGTTGTTTGACTACACCAACATCTAGCCAACAGGTAAGTACAGGTAAGTACTTCACTTTGTATTCACATTTATGATTGCTTTATTTATATAGCTACATATGTTGGGGTCGCATTACTACCCCATTTTTGTAACTAATGCCTCTATTGAGTTTGAGAAGGTTTGCAGGTTATGCCAGAGATGTTGAGGTTCTCATGTGCTCTATGGTGAGCACATGGCCCCGAGTTGGAGCCAGATGTTATCCACGATTTCTAGGGATAACTAGGAAATCATGTCTCGATGCCCACAGGTCCTAGACATGGAGTACTGAGAGCAGGATTGACCTGAGCATAGCCCTGGAGGGCCCATCCTTTTCTTCTTTCATCAGATTCGTCTTATCAGCAGCAGCAACATTCATCACCATCATCTTGGTCTTGTATCGGAGAAGGATCTTGCTCTATGAGGTAATTGGTCCAAGTATCATGGTATGTGTCACTTTTGATCATTATAACCTTTGGATATATGCATCTGACTCCTTTTATCTCTGATGATTGCTTGGATCTTACATTAACCCACTTGACCATGATTGGGGATATTGACAGGGTGTTCTAGCAAGCCTGTACCCATGGGTTTTGGTTTGCCACCGACGGGATTTCTGTAGAGACATCGTCCACTCCCATCATACTACCACTTTTTCATCTTATCTCCTGCTCATTTATCCCATTCCCCTTGTCTGATCATTGGATTGACCTATTTGTAGGTATTGTAGGAAAATCTCCCTGCGGACAGGTAGATCGCCTCTGAGACCTTGACCCTAACTCTAGATAGAAAATGCTTAACGTGGACACTGACTTCCTTTCAAATCTATCTAAGCTAACACATGAGAAAGAAGAATGACAGAAGTACCTCTTTATCGACGTTTGTCCCTGCACGCTCCTAGTTGCGCTTCGGTCCTTTGATTCTCGCTGGATGCTGTGGACAAAACAAGATACGACCACTTCCTACTCTATTGATATTAGCTTGAAAACAGATCTACCAGTTAATGATAAGTTCATGTAACATTAGACACAAACTAGAAAGAAACAGGCCAAGCGTGTCATATTGATGAGAATAATGACAATAGTACTTACAATCGTAGATGCAAATGCAACAGCTTCGTCAAGTCCCCTTCATCTAACCCTTGCCTGAAATATCTACAACCTAGACAACAACAGCTTCACTGATCACTCTTCTTTGGCTGACTGTGTATTTTCTCCAAGATCATAAGTTTCATACTAGCAGTTCTTCCCCCTTTCCACCATCATAGAGTCTGCTTATATAGGTTAAGAGGAGCTTAACCTCTTGAGTTATCTTTAGAATAAGCTGGGAAATCCCTCCTCAGATCAGGGATCTCTTGATAAAACCAAGAATTTGAACACAACTACCTCCTAATATCGAAAGATCCTCCCCTTGTTCTCCTCAACGGGCCAACTACTGCCCCAAATTAGGCAGCGTTCCCTTAGAAGGGGCATCAGAGCATTGTAGCGCTCCCTGGTAAGCTATGGATGGGCGCCAGTGCTCTCAAGATGAGAATCACTCCTTCAGAGGGGGTAGGGGAGTGTTATAACGCTCCCTGAAGCATTGTAGGGGAGCGCCAGTGCTCCTAGAGCTGATATAGAGGAGCGCTCCCCCTCAGAACCTTTGTTTCAGAGCTCCCTTCAGGTGTCAAGAGTTATTTGACTTCAGTAAACCAGTCCTTCTCCTTCAAACCAAGAACATGAGATGTTTTAAGTGTCTCCTTAGTTTCGTCGGCATGGAAGTATGCTCAAACATCATTTGCGACACTTGCGACCAACTTGCGACACTTGCAAAAGTTGTAAGGAAGATGTGACACTTACAACAATTGAGAGGAACATGCGACACTTATCCAGCTGAGTAATTTTGACGTGTAACAGATTGCCCCCTAAAGTATGAAGTTAGAAGATGTCAACTGATAACTGAAATACTTTGTAGACGTCCAAGCAAGGGTATAGACTCGGAGAACCTGACAGAAGCTGCACACAAGCATCCAACAAATATCATGACATATTTCAAAACCCAAGGCAGGCATACCTATGCTTGGGTAATCAAGGCTTGCAAGATATGGCTGCCATAAAATACACTGTGGATCCATAATTGTACTGATAAAAGGTATAGTCACCGAAAATACACTGTGGATCTATACTCTAATGACCTGAACTGATCGTAGCCATGAAGAATACACAGTGGATCTACAAGATGACAATACATAGCCACGACCAATACAAAGTGGATCTATGTGACAGTATATGTGTCATTGTTCAAAAGAAACTCCATCGCAGCCTGGGCAAAGCATATATCAAAGTGGTTACTCAACCCAGGGTCTTCTTAACAATCCCAACGTGGTACGATCCTAACCATGTGAATAGATGTCTTGATGTCGAACATGGGAGAAACCACTTGATTACCGGTCAATGGTGTAAACTGTTAACAAGTGCGAGGGAGATCACCATTAATGTCAATGATTCCCAAGGTACCTTAGTACATTCCAACGAATGTGAATAGATGAGATGAAGTCGAATACCCATGGAATCATCCGATCAGGGGTCAACGATGTAGACCTACTGTCGAACGTGAGGAGGCCTGCCATTGAGGCATGCAGGTCCCAAAGTACTAATTGGTTTCTAAGTTTGATTCCCGGATAATGTGTTGAAGTCGACAGGAATAGACTCATCGAGGGAGGGCCTTGATGTATCCCCCATCAACGACACGAAACAGACATAGAGATGTAATTGGTAGAGAAAATGGACATGGACTGACACAGGTTTTGAGGAAAGATATTTGGGATGGATGACTTTAGAGGCGGATACTTCCCTTGAACACTTAGGCATAACAACAAAACATGACATGGACCAAAAATATTCAGTGGATATTGTGACTTGCGTCGGGTGACCCAAAGGAGTGAAAGGAACTCAAAGGATTGGCTTAGTGTAGAGGTTCAGTGGATTATGATGTATGAAAATGACAAAGTGCTGTGTTCAAGGGCAACTCTAAGAAGTGTTGGATGATGTTCTCAGAAGACTGCTTGGCTTGCTTCTTTCAATTTTTCCCCCATCCAGATAGACGAGTACCTCTTTTTGATTTAATGAGCTCGAGGAGGATAACACATGCTCGATGTAACTCACCTTCGGTAAGTTCATCTTCCTTTGTTTAACGAACTGGAAGAAGTAAGGGTTTGGTCCCATATGGGCCTATCGATGTGTGCTTTAACGAGTCCAAAGACAGAAAACTTGAAGGTTTTTTGGGATTATAGAGTTTGGAAAAACACTTAAAAGAGAACTCTCTCAGTTCCTTTTTCGTACAGTAGTCCAACGAGACCGAAAAAGGGTTAAACTAT
>ML793637.1:161635-202433 GCA_009831015.1 Picea engelmannii | reverse complement strand
TAATGGCCTAAAGCCGACATAATTAAAATAACATTAATAATCTAAATTACAACTAATGGCCTAAAGCCGACATAAATAAAATAGCATTACTAATCTAATATGCCCCAATTAAGGGGTAATGAGCCAATATTAGGGCTTAACATTTATTGTTTGCATATGAATAGTGATCAATTCGACAAAATGCTCATCTTACTAATTATCTTTTTGTATGAATGAAAATCAAACTAGCACAAGCAAAAGTCATACAAACAATACACCCTTTCGTTGCAATCAAAACGAAAAGCGAAAGAAAAGAAACAATCAAAGAGAAAAACAAACTTCAAACCCAAAAAGACAAGGTTGAAGAACACTGATCTTGACTAAAATCAATATGAAGAGGTCTATAGGCCTTTGATGACCTTCACCAGGGTTTTTTACTCAGTTAAATAGAGAGAAAGACAATGCATGAGTCTCAAACTCCAATCAACAAAAAAAAACAATAACAATAGTGAAGAAGGCTACGAGATCCAAGTAGTAAGATGTCTATTCTTCAAGTAAAATATAGATGTCAAGGTTGAAAGGGAAGAAACATTGACTCACAAGGCCACTCAGCAGAAGAGACATAGAGGCAAAACCCAAAAAAAACAATTATGGAGGGGTTTTTGGCCTAAAAGAGGTTGGCGCTCTGTTGTCAAAGGAAAGGAGCATTATAGCACTCTATGAAAGGTTATGGGGAAGCACTGGCACTCTGTTAACACTAGGACAGGGGCGCCAGGGTCTAAAACTCCCAAAAATGTCAAGAAAATCAAAAATTGCAATTCAATTTCGACAATTATGCTGAGTGTGATGGGGTAAGGAGCCAATCAGCTCATGAAACCAATCAAAAGAGGAGTGAACCAAGTCTGAAACAATCAAGGGATAGAACAAGGTCAATGAGGAGAAAATCAAAACGAGGAGTTTCGATTTTGAGGCTATCTCCCCAGTGGAGTCGCTAGTTTCTGTTGTAGGAAAATCTCCCTGCGGACAGGTAGATCGCCTCTGAGAGATTGACCCTAACTCTAGACAGAAAATGATTAACGTGGACACTGACTTCCTTTCAAATCTATCTAAGCTAACACATGAGAAATAAGAATGATAGAAGTACCTCTTTATCGACGTTTGTCCCTGCACGCTCCTAGTTGCGCTT
The DNA here is from genome assembly GCA_009831015.1 of Picea engelmannii. NCBI lineage: Eukaryota > Viridiplantae > Streptophyta > Pinopsida > Pinales > Pinaceae > Picea > Picea engelmannii. Next base: position 201,268 of record ML793637.1, on the reverse strand, counting down.
CGGTCCTTTGCTTCTCGCTGGATCCTGTGGACAAAACAAGATACGACCACTTCCTACTCTATTGATATTAGCTTGAAAACAGATATACCAGTTAATGATAACTTCATGTAATATTAGACACAAACTAGAAAGAAATAGGCCAAGCGTGTCATATTGATGAGAATAATGACAGCAGTACTTACAATCGTAGATGCGAATGCGATAGCTTCGTCAAGTCCCCTTCATCTAACCCTTGCCTGAAAGATCCACAACTTGGACAACAACAACTTCATTGATCACTCTTCTTTGGCTGACTGTGTATTTTCTCCAAGATCATAAGTTTCATACTAGCAGTTCTTCCCCCTTTCCATCATCATAGAGTCTTCTTATATAGGTTAAGAGGAGCTTAACCTCTTGAGTTATCTTTAGAACAAGTTGGGAACTCCCTCCTCAGATCAGGGATCTCTTGATGAAACCAAGAATTCAAACACAACTACCTCCTAATCTTGAAATATCCTCCCCTTGTTCTCCTCAACGGGCCAACTACTGCCCCAAATTAGGCAGCACTCCCTTAGAAGGGGCATCAGAGCGTTGTAGCGCTCCCTGGTAAGCTATGGAGGGGCGCCAGCGCTCTCAAGATGAGAAGCGCTCCTTAAAAGGGGGCAAGGGAGTGTTATAACCCTCCCTGAAGCATTGAAGGGGAGCGCCAGCGCTCCTAGAGCTGATATAGAGGAGCGATCCCCCTCAGAGCCTCTGTTTCAGAGCTCCCTTCAGGTGTCAAGAGTTATTTGACTTCAGTAAACCAGTCCTTCTCCTTCAAACCAAGAACATGAGATGTTTTAAGTGTCTCCTTAGTGTCGTCGGCATGGCAGTATGCTCAAACATCATTTGCGACACTTGCGACCAACTTGCGACACTTGTGAAAGTTGTAAGGAAGATGCGACACTTACGAAAATTGAGAGGAACATGTGACACTTATCTAGCTGAGTAATTTTGACGTGTAACAGTAGGGTTGCACCTTATCTTGCGGGAATAAGGGGCTAAAGGCCTAGAAGGTAAAAGCAACTGGTAAAAGATAAAATCCTAGAAATAAAACCTTGATATGTCTCACCCAGTGATCCCCGAGAAGGAAATAAAAAGCCTCTCAACAAGAAACAAGAGGGACCCGGAAAATAATAAACAAGACCTAGCCAAGAGCACAGGCGGTCTCATCATGAGCCAACCTATTAGGTTCATGGGTACCTAACAGTATGACATTTTCATTATCTGGTTACCACGCCAGAGCAATGACCTTTGGTTGCATGGCCAAGGGAAAGTGGGTCTCATCATGAGCCAACCTTCTCATCTCTATGAAAGTACTTGTGGGTAACATTGTTGGCCCTGGTCACCATGCCAAGGCAGTGTCCTTCGATTAGACCTTGAATAAAAAGAAAAAGAATAAGAAAAGCAAATAAAGAAAGAATAAAAGCAAGAATGGGCTTGGAAAAATTGCATCCATGACGGGTACAGCTTGCCTTCTACAAAGGCACCCACAGATAACATTATGCATCCCTTTCTCTCACTCTACCCACTTGTCTGGACATCCCTTAGCCACATCACCTCGTTTATATGGCTTGGATGGAACCTTCCTAGGAACTTCTCGTCTCTTGTGGATACTAGCCCAATAGGATGTCTTGTACTTTTCTTCGATCTTGTATTGTGGATTTTTGTAATGTCTTTGAGTTGTTGAACTATGTATCAGGGTTTTATGCATATGTTTGATAAATATTAATGATGAAATGTGATTGACATTGCTATGATCCCTGTGACTAATGAGCCCATGGAGGGCATAGTTTTTTATGTGCAGGACCATGCCCGATGGAAAGGTACCACTTGGACCAGTACACATGGGGAGATGATTGGTTCAGACCTCCATGGGGCTTAAGAGCCCAACAGATGGTTGTTGAGACCCCGTCAAAGGGGCAGAGACAAGACAGTGTTTGACCGAGGTTTTTCACTTGAGAAGAAGAGGATGTTTCACCAGAGGTACTTTGGCATAGCCCAGCCTATGGGGAATGACCCTTTTCAGTGGAACGTTGGCCTTGGAAGGCTCAGAGCATCCCCATCCTTTCCATGATGTCATCCAGTTTCATGGTCATTCTTGGAGGTAGACTAGGCAGCAGTGGCACATGTGGCATGCTGGAGAAGTCCCTGGGGGGCTAACATTTTTCTCTTGGATGTCTCACCTGCCCTAAAAGGGGCTAACGCCTCCCTTGAAGGGGATTTTACCTTTATTACAGCTTAGTTAGGGTTTTAGTTTGACAATTTAATGTAAAAACAATATTTTGGTCTTGTCGACCATTTTTATGACCTAAAATTTAATTAAGGTCATTGATACACTATATGTTGAGGGTTTTTGCTCTCATTTTGACATAACACATCACTCACTCTCCTAGTGAGGTATAATTTTTGCGCCCTATTAGGTTTATTGGCTATTTTGAGGAAGGCACACTTGGTTGGAGAGGAGATTCTTGGCAATTTATGGTGTTTTTCTTGAAGGAAGGTTTACAACTAGGGTTTGCAATGCTATTTCATGGTGATATGTAAGTGTTTTTTCTACAAAACTTATTGATTGAATGGTTGTAGTCTTATATTATTGCATTTATTTATAAACTTTGCTAATTTAAAAACCCCAGGGGACAAACACACAAGTAGGTCGTTGTCTCATGTCCCCTGATAGAAAAACCTTTTAACCATTGAAGAAGAAGAAGAGAGCCAAGTCATTGCTACACTCTTTCTTTCTTCTTCCCTTAAGCTAGCCGTACCTTTAAACTTCAAGAGGAAGAGGACGTTCCAGGCCTAGGTTATCTACACCTAGGGTTATTTTTCTTTTAGGGTTTGATGAAAGACCCTTGCCTTTGCAACACTCTCACTCTTCAAACTCTCCTGTCTTGATTTTACTTGTCTTTGAGCTAGTTGTTTTTCGGGAAGGAGGAGAGAGCGCGAGGCCTTGCTTAAGCAACACTAGAGTGAGCCTCTCTCCCCTAGGGTTCTGTCTTTAAGGCCCTCCCGTTGCAGCACCTTGAAACCTTTCCCTCTTTTCCTTTGAATCTCATCCCCTTCAACTTGTGCGTCCTTCACCTTTTGACTCCATGACCCTAGGCACTGATCTTTAGCCTCCAACGTTGAAGTGAAAGTGATTGAAACAACTCTCAAAACCTCTTATAAATTGAAACCCTAACTAATTACTAACCCTAAAAAGTTGACGTCATCCTTGGTTATTCCATCTTGACGCAACAAGTTCTCTTTATAGGCAATTAGATGATGGTTAAATGGTTTAAAGCATTTATTGAATAAGGGATTGATTGGATACACTGATTGCTACATCATCTTGGTATTTATTGATGAATTGATCTTATATTATTGGTGCATTAATAAACATTAGTCTCGGCAATATATATTGCTTATAAATTGATATCAGATAGTTATATGAAGTACTAACCCTTTGAATTATAGCCTGCATGTATTATTCAGTTGTTTCTTTGTTTCGGGCAGGTGTTCTCATTTGGGCCTACACTTCATTATTGGTTGTTTAGCCTGACTATCTGCTATTGGTGGTGACCTATGAAGAGGGAATTTCACTTTGACCTTTATACCTTAGCCTCTTCAAAACTCCAGGTTACCGGGCACATATCCCTTGGGCCTAACCTCCCTAAAGAGAAAGAACTTCCCCATCGTGGTGACATTGGGTGGGGTAGGTTCTTGTTATGCCAGTTTGGCCTCTATCTTCTAGCCTTTTGACCTAGCTACAAACTATGAGATAATAGTCACAATATGTCTTTAGTCAGGTTAAAACTCTCACTGGCCATTGTTTTTATCTGTATCGTTGTCTCCTTGTTCTTCTTTGATTGTTGTTGTGTTGCACCTTCAGGTTGTGCCTTAGTAAATCAAATTTTCTCTAGGACTTTCTTGACTGCTATCATTTGTTGGATTATCCTCTCTCTCTTTGTTTATCTACATCCTCATATTCTTCAGCATTGCAGTCTTGTACTCTCTTCATGACTAATTTTTCATCGTCTTTTGTTATGATGTACTGGGGAATCTCCTTGTGCACCTTCATTTTATTGTGCACTCCTCTTGAATGAACAATAATTCTCTTCAATTGCCTTGGTTGCGTTGGCTTTTTTGTGACTAGGGTATCTAGTATATCCCCTCCTGCTTGTCTCTCTTGCATTAGAATTTCATTATTCCTTTGTGTCGCACCATTAGCAGTTTCTGCACGGTCCTTATACTGTGTGATTGGATTGGGGAGAGTCTTCTTCTTTGTCATTGCGCTCCCCCCTGTCTATTTCTTTCTCTGTGCTACGCTTCTCATATTTCATGCTGGGGTTCCCTTCCTTTGTGATGAGCCTAGTTTTGTTGGTTGTTTGTCCTTTGCTGGTAGCTTGTCCTTTGGTCATTCTACTGGAACCTTCCATTCTTATTTCCAATATTTCATTGCCCATTGGAATTATTATGTTGTGATGTAGTATCTCATCTGCATCCACTCCTTCTCTATATCCCTTTTGTCTTGGATCCACATATTATGCCTTGATGCTTTAAAATTGGATATGGTTTTGTGCTCCTCCACCACCTCTGGTGGGATCTTCCAAGTATCTGCCACCTTTTCTTGGATTTCTTCAAGGTATGTCACAAATATAATGGCGTTTGTCTTCCTTTTTCTAGCGACAAATGTGTGCCATAGTGATTCATACTGTGTTGCGCGACACCTTCCAATTCTCTAACATAACATGGTGTATTTGCGGTGCTTCAAACCTATTAGTGCAATCAATCTAATGAGCCAGGAGTAATGAAACTTTGTTCATACATCATGGGCATCCTTTCAATAATTCAAAAATAAGTTAAGAAAATATGGGATCCAACTTAATACAGTTCTCTTCGTGCACTGTGCGACTATTGCTATTACGCTTGCTAGTACTTCCTCCTTGCGACAATTCCTGAGTAGTGTATGAGCCATTAGTGTGGTTGCTAGCCTTGTTTCTCGTTCACTGATCCTATTGATGCTGATACCTCTAGATCCTCTCTCTGTCCCATAGGTCCACTTCATCTCTTCTTCCAAGACTTTCTCTTTGGTATTTTCATCTAGGTATTACACAGGTGGCTCACCATTAGTGAGAATACCTATTATTTTTTCTATCAAATCAATGTCTATGGAAACTTGTGTGTCCAACCAAAAAATACCTCTATGCATGACTGCCAATAACTGCTTGATGCAGTTACTTACATCCTTTCCCCTGCCAAAGTGTGGGATCTCTATCAGTTTCATGATACATGTGTTGTATAACCCCTGCATCCACTGTTTAGGTTCCATTATGGGTACTCTTGCCATGCTGACCCCTCTACTTTCTAAGTATACCTACTTCACGAACTCTATGAATTTATCTATGTCCTTGACATCATGGTCTGATTAGAACATTTTATCTATGCATCCAATTAAATATTCAACAACTTTTACTCTTGTTGGTATGCCCAGTAATACAATTGTTGCCTATGGTTGCTTGCGTGAGGATCTTTGGACTGATTGTTTTCCTTTCCCTTTTATTGACGCGCTTGAGGGCCCTTCCTCTTGGTACATTTGTTCTTCCTCCTCCTCCTCTCTACCAGACTCCTTCTACGGTGTGACTTCCTCAACCGTTATTTTCTCATGCTAAGATTGTTCTGTACCAGGTTGATCCCTCGACTCATAGGACTCAGTTTGTTCTTCATCGACTTCCTCTATGTGTTGAACTGTTTCATGTGTCAAGATTTTCTCTACTACTATGCTTGGTGGATCAATTTGCATCTATTCCATCACAGGGGTTGGATCCTTCTCCTCGACAATTTTAGGACTTATCGGTTCGATGAATAGGGAAGGAATGGCGTCCACATCCACCACTCCCTCTGTATGTGTAGGGTTTTCATCCTCCACTGTTGGCTCTGATGACGACCTGTTGTTTCCGTGGGTTCTCCTCATCATTTGCATGGGTGCTTCGACTTTGGGTGGTGCCATCTTGCTAAAATATAGTTGGTTTTGCTTCTGAAATCTCACTGTCATCCTGTTAAATCTCTTGTTCACTCTTCGTTCTGCATTTTTTTGTTCACTCAAATTCATAATGTGGCTTGTTGAACCCTAATTTTGCTTCTAAAGTGTTTTCATAAATGCTCCAAATATTCCCGAGCATGCTTCATTCACTATCATAAATTTTCCAAAGCTTACCGAGCACGCTTCATAAATGGTCATTTTGTGCCTCATTTTTCCGGTGACCGATTTTTCATTTCCCGACTATTTCATTTTTCCGGTGCGCTGTATTTTCTACTATCATTTTTCTCGGGTGCACTGAACTTTTCTTATCTTATGATTGTCCTGCATGTAGTATATTCACTTTTTGTTTCCTTGACTTTTTGTCTGCTGCTCACTGTCATTATTTGTCTATCACTTATTCTTCTAACTACTTATTTTTGTTTTTATTTTCATTTTTCTAGTTTTCTCTTCCTTTTTCTTCTTTTAACTCCTACTATTTACAATATGTACAAGTCTACTTGTTTCACTGCAACTATTGAGGGTTAGTGGGTTGACTATCCCTATACAGTTTTAGTCAACTACCATTCACTAGTCCTTGAACTTCCTTTCCTGCTAAGTCTTGTAGTTGTACAACACCTCCATCTGTGATAGTCTTTATCTGATATGGCCCAAGCCAATGCATTCTAAGCTTCCTTGGGTATTGCAAATATTTACTTTCATAAAGGAGAACTAAATCTCCAATTTTGAAGTTCTTCTTCTTAATGTGTCTGTGATACCATGTTTTATCCTTTTCTTTTTCTACCTCCTGATGGAAGCCTGCTATGATTTTGTCTTCTTCTAATTCCATTAGTTGAGCCAATCTTTCATGTATTGCACCCCTTTTTGTCATATCTGTAATTTCTGCAATGTGCGGACTTGGTATAAAATAATCTAAGGGAACTATTGCTTCCTATCCATACACCAATCTAAAGGGTGTCTTCCATGTTAGATTCTTGCATGTAGTCCTATAATCCCAAAGTACTGTTGGTACCTTCACATCCCAACAATATTTGTTTACATTACAAATATTTGTCAAGGCATTCTCCAAAATCTTGTTAAAGGCTTCTACTGTTCCATTTGCTTGAGGATGATAAGGAGTACTCTTATGATGATATATCTCAAATTATTCTAGCATTTCCTCAATTCGACTGTTGATAAAGTGATTCCCCTGATCACTCATCAATATTCTTGGACATCCAAACCTTGTCACTACATGTTCAAATAGAAAGTGTGTTGCAGTCTCTCTATTGCAATCCTTTACTCCTGTTTCCTCAACCCAACTAGTTAAGTATTCCATCACTGTAATAATATATCTTGATTTTGATCTTCTTGTTGGTGGATTAATTGGACCTACAAAATGTATTTCCCACTTATAAAACACTTGTAAAGTTACTTGAGGTCTCAATGGCATCTCATCCCGTCTAGATGGTTTCCTAAATCTTTGACAAACATTACACTTTTAATAGTATTCCTTTGAATCCATGTGAACTGTTAGCCACCACAATCCTGTGCGCAATACATTCTGCGTGGTAGATTTCCCTGCGTAGTGTCCTTCAAAAATCCCTTCATGTGCCTCTATTAAAATGATAGGCATTTCATGCTCCATCACACATCTCCTTAATATCTTATCTATTCCAAGTTTGTATAAATGACCTGCAATCAACTGATAATCTGCAACTCTAACCACCAAATTTTTCTTCTACGCAATAGTAAATTCTCTTGGTGAAAAGGTTGTAATAAAAAACTCCATAATGTCAACAAAATACTCATCATCTATCTGTACTGAAAAAAAATTGTGCATCTGGAAATTTTTCCTCCAAGTTAGTGGGTTCTTCTCCATTAGTTATCCTGGATAAGTGATCTGGTCATGCATTCAATCTTCCAGGCTTCACCACAACTTCAAAATAAAATTATTCGAATAAAGTAGTCATATGCATATCCTTCCCCCCAACATTGGCTTATTGACTAAATATCTCGGAGCATAATGATTTGTAAACATCTTGATGTGTTTCCCTAATAAGTAATGTTTGTATTTATGTAAAGCATACACCATAGCTAATCCTTTTCTTTCCGTAGTGTTATATTTTTGTTCCAAATATGATAAATTCCTACCTGCAAATGCAATAGCGTTATCTATATCACCTTCTCCTGGTTGTTTCAATACTGCTCCTAATGCTATTGAAGATGCATCCACATGTATATGAAATTCTTTTTCCCCGTTTGGAAACACTAAAATCAATGCAGTAACCATCTTTTCCTTTAAAATATCCAAACTTTGTTGGCATTCATCATTACACTGATACTTAGTGTCCATCTTCAACAAATTCTCCATTGGCACAGTAATCCGTGCATATCACCTTATGAATTTCCTGTAATATCTTGTATGACCGAATATACTCTTCAACTAGCGCACTGACTTTGGTGGTGGTAAGTTAAATATGACAATAATTTTAGCAGGATCAACCAACAGACCATGTTTGCACACCACATGCCCTAACAAAATACCAAAAGGTGCGCTACAAATACATTTCTTAATATTCAATGATATATGACATTGTCTGTATCTCTCTAACATTAATATTAATACTACAACATGGTCCTTTAGTAAGATAAACATTGTCCAATTGTCCAAGTAAACCTCCAAAAAATTATGAATAAAGTCTTTAAAAGTTGCTACTACTACTCTTGAAAAAACATTTGGTGCATTCTTTAGCCCAAATGGCATGAATGTATACTGAAATTATCCCCATTCCGTAGCAAGTTCCGTCTTATTTATATCTTCTAGTGCTATCCTTATCTGGTGATATCCTGAAAACCCATCTGTAAAAGAATAAGCTTCTTGAACTCCTACATTCTCCAAAAATTCATCTATAAATTGTATAGGAAAATGATCATGTAGGAAAGTATCATTCATTTTTCTAAAATCTACACAAATCCTGATCCCTCCTTGCTTCTTTTCCGGCACCACCATAGGACTCATCCATTCTGACCATTCCACAGGTTCTATGACACCAACTTCCAACATCTTGTCAATTTATGCCTTCACTTTCTCTCTGTATATTGGATTCAATATGTAATGTCTTTGTCTTATAGGTTTGTCTTCTGGCTTCAAAAGGATCTTCATATCTCCTAGTTCTCCTGATAATCCCTTCATATATGAAAATGTCGATGGGAATAAGTCATTGTACTTGTGCATTAATTATGTGATTTTCTCTATTGTTTGATTATCCCAATAATCTTCAATGATGGGAATCTTTGTGTTTTATGTAGTTATAATGTTTACCTTCTTGATATTTAATGGCGCAACATAATATTATGAATATATATTTGGACCTTATATTTCCCTTTCTCCTTCAAATTCTAAGATATGTATATTGTGTGGGTTATCCTCTGTTGGATCTTCTTCTTCCGGGACGTGATAACAATGTAGAAATTGTTTCACTGTTTGTCTATTCTGCTTCTGATATGTTGGGATTATTTCAAATTATGGTTCTTCAAATATTTTTTCTCTTACCACATTCAACACTATATCAATCTATGGTTTTTCATTCTCAAAGGAAAACATAACTACAAAATTATGTTGTATCTCTTCCCAGTTCGTAGTTTCTCTGCTCTATTCCTGTTATGTGTACCAGTTCTTTGGAATGCCTTCTAGTGTGTGAATAAAATGATGTGGCCATTCTTCTGGTGGTACTAATCTCCATTGAACCATGCACCAAAAAACAGTTTTTGCATGTTGTCCAATTCCATCATATTTATCCTGATATTTATGCTCCTGCTCTACTCCGAATCTGATGTGTAGTAACCTCTTGCATTAAAACCAATTGTTGATATTCTCCTTATGTGTACCCCACCAACGGGAAGGTGTATCTTTCAAAGAAATATCTAATACTAGTAATCTCTGTCTTTCTACTACTTCTAATTCAAACTTCATAAAAAAATCTTCTAAGTCATTCATACCATAAAAACTAGGAGGCTCTCTTACCTCTGAACCAATCCATATTAGCGGGTGGCTCATTCTGGCACATCTTCTGGTGGATAATTCATGTAGTCATTGCTGTCAGTTTTCCAATCATGTGTTAGAGTCTAAATAACAAGAAATAATACTCCTCCAACTGAGCATTCCATTTGTAGTTGGGTTAATATAATCCTCTTCATGAGCGGTAGTTCTGTATAATTGATTCACATCTCCTATAAGAATATTGTCTATTGCAGGTTCCACATACCTTCCTCCTTCTGAGGGATCCAATTGTGCAATAACTCTGTATTCTCCAGATTCAAATAATATTCCTTGTATTCAAATTGATAATAGCATGGTTATCAAAAGCCCAATATAGACCCAACAAATCTAGATATGGTGAAGTATTATATACTATGTCAATGACTTCAAAATCAGCCATGGTGCGCACACCATCTTGATCTACTAGAATTTATTTCAATCTTCCAATTGGAACCACTATGTGTTGGTTATCTAACTTGACCTAAATAGTTGAATACCCCGATTGAGATTCTCTCATAGCTTCCCAGGCAGAACATTGACTTCATATTCTATGTCTAGTATGATATCCCCCATACTGAAATCTCCTATGTTTTCATTCAACCTAAATTCTCTACTTGTTCTTCTCTTCCTCTGGACTGATTCACTGTCTTTACCCCTTCTTCCCTAGGCTGACACTTTTCTAACATATTGTGTAGTATTTGTAAATAGTTTCTATCATTGAGAAACTTTACACAAGATCCCAAAAAGTTTCTTATGTTACTTACTTTCTCGGAAGGCTACTCTTTGATGGTCTGATAAAAAATTGGAGGCATGCCATACACTGGTATCTCATCTACTAGTTTTGTTCCTAAAGTAGACGCAATGTTTTCTTTCAGAATCTCCTACCTAGCTTCTTTGAATATCTCTTTCTCTTTGCGCATCAAACTTTTGTTCAGGTGTTGTATTCATCCTGATTCATTGGTACCGATCCTAATCCTTATTAGTTGCATCTTCTCATGTCTTAGCTCTAGCTCTAGTGACTATGTTAATATTCTTCCCATGCTCTTCTATGTTTTCCATTGCAACCCATTGCATGTTTTAGTTGTTTTGGTTCCTCTTGTCCTTTATTTTTTTCAACAATGTCAGTCAATCTTCTATTTCATGCTCTTCTACGTGAAAATACATACATGTCGTTGGTGGTTGTGGATAGTCTCTAGCATAGTGTCCAGGTTTCTGATAGTTTTGAATCACTACTGGCCCTTGACCTCCTCCAAAGCCTCTTCCTCCACGACCTCCTCCTCTAAAGCCTCCTATGTTTCCTTGATTATCTTCATGCAGTGTATTATACTGTGGTCCTTGATTATACTGCGAATGCACATTATTGTACTGTGGTGGTGTTGCGCACTGCTGTGCGGGATTATACTGTGGTGGTGTTCTAAACTGTGGCGCATTGGTGTATTGTGGTTGTGGATGAAACTACTACATGGGATTATATTATGGTTTTTTCGCATTGTTATACTGTGGCTATTGTGCATGTTGTTTTTTATATGTTTATCCTGCACCTCATATGTATCTGAAATCTCTTTCATCATCTCCAAGGTTCTGCAGTCCTTGTCTTCATGTCCAACTGACTTGCAAAAATTACAAAATGTGCTCTTTGGTACTATCTGATATTTCTGCATCCAAGGGAAATGATAGGGATAATTACCATGTGTTCTTCAAATCTCACACCATGATCCTCCTAAAGATAAAAGGTTTGGCATACCCACTCCAATATACTGCACAAATAATGGACACTCATTCTTATTATGGCCTTTTGTTCTGCACATTGTACACCCAACATCTTATTTTTTCTCCTTTCCTTTATTCTAATTCAACTAGAATGTTAATTTCTTCAGATCTTGTCTCAACTCTTCCACATATGGATCTGTATGCTTGTAATAATTTTCCTCTAACTGTAAGGCTTCTTGTAGAGGCTCGACCTGGCTCTGAAATTTTGTTGTCTCAAAGGATACTTCAAGTGTGGAAACAAAGAATTAACAAACAAATGTATATGCTTCATATCAATAATAGGGTATTTTAACTTACCTTTTAGTCTCTTGAACTTCGGGTCCACCTCCCAGACTGATTCTCCTAGTTTTTGTTTAATTTGTATAATTTCATTCATAAACTGATCCTTTGAGATTGGCTTCTTAAATTCATTGATCAACTGCCTTTTTACTTCTGCAACAGTTGTAGGTGCTCCTGTTGAGTTATTTACTGCAAGACACATATACCAATCTAATGCACAGTCTCTGAATGTAATTGCTAACTACACAACCTTAGTATCTTTGTTTGTAATCTTCTTAGCTGCCCAAATATTTTCACAGATGAAAAGGTGCTTCTCTAGGTCCTCCGACCCTTCTCCATGGAACTCGGGTAACCTAATAGTGGGATCTCGTCCTTCCATTGTAAAATTTGTGGTGCTACCACCTCCACATGGTTTATAAACTTGACTGTTTCTTGTTGAATTACTTCTACTTGAATTAGACCCTCGTCAAAAAATTCTTCTACCACTAATCACTTGTTGGTTAACTAGTTTTTCTTATTCAGATGTCTTAGCCACACATGTGGTTGTGGGTTCCACACTAATTTAGATCTGGAATGGAGATCCTTCTTCTGCGCCATATCCATGACCTCTGGTTTTCCTCTCATATGTGGGGCACAAGATAGCCTCAATCTTCCCCGTGGCGCGAATATCCTCTACCTCTTCCTCATCATTTTCCAAGCCCTCTCGCTTGGCTAGAATCCTCTTCTTTCTATTCATCTTATACTTGTAGGGTCGTCTAATGTGCGTCACACCTAATTTCCTTATGATGTCCTTGGTTTGTTCATCATCCATCATGATGGGGTCCATTGCTTCTTTCTTTTGGATACTATCCAGAGCCTTCTCCATATCTTAGATCTTCCTTAGTGCTTCCCCCATCGCCCCCATGCATGTAGAGTAGTCTAGTTGTCTAATTCCATGGTCATCACACCTTTGTCATACAATAAGATCTTTATAAACATGTAAAGAGACCTAATGTACCTTCCTTTGGGTTCCTTCAAGAAATCCCGCTCAACAACAGTATATGACTTCGTTGTGTCTACTGCAAATTATGTAATAAACCCTGCGGTAATGCTATCTAACCAAAATCCACTACGTGGGTGGGTTTATTATTAACCTGTAATGAACCTCAAATTCACCAAAAAAAAAAATTATGACATAACTCAATTTCGTTTAAGCTTTCAAATTTAAGAGAAGATAAGATACATTTATGTCCATAATGACTTTATTACACCAGTCTAGTTTACTTCGAACAGAAAAGCTTATGTGGATAAATTCTTCCATAATTTTATCACTTTCCTTAATTTTCAAACTACTCCAACATACTTATATGTATATAGGTAGTATCTAAATTTAGGTCTCATCTTACACACCAGTAGCTTACACATCAAGCATAGTTAACTCGAAGAATCCCATCATGTTCTCTACGGTTTATACTTTCATATACAATAATTTTTGTACGTGTCATGCCCTGTACACAGTGACTTGTAATATGATATGTTATTTCTATTCCACCTCTATCTCAAATGAATATCCTCCATCGTTTCTACTAGTCCAATCAATTACAATAAAAAAAAATCCTACTATATTCCTACAATTTTTGTGAAAAAAACAGAGGTCAATCAGGTTTCGGCGATTACAAAATGCCGAATACAAAAGAAACAAAAGACCACGCTGTTTTCCAAATCATGAAATGAGGAAAGACTATGGGCCCAACACTTCATGGTTTCAGGGTTCGGGATTTTGCAATCTCAAATGCCAAACTCCAACACAACAACTCCAAATTGCAAAAAGGTGAAAAGAAAGTGGGACTAGCACTTCAGGGTTTCGTGGTTCGGGATTTCACGAATTCAAATGCCAAACGCCAACATACAACAACTCCCGAATTGTGAAAAGGAAAGGAAAGTGGGACTAGCATTTCGGGGTTCGGGGTTTCGAGGTTCAGGATTTTGTGAATTAAAATGCCGAACGCCAACATACAACAACTCCTGAATTACGAAAAGGAAAGGAAAGTGGGACCAGCACTTCGGGGCTTCGGGCTTCGAGATTTCGCGAATTCAAATGCCAAACGCCAAGATACAACAACTCTCGAATTGCAAAACGGAAAGTGGGACCAACACTTCGGGGTTTTGGGGTTCGAGATTTTGGGGTTTATGAACACACAACGCACAAACAAAAAGGAACAAGAAAAGCCAAAATGTGAAATGTGATTAGTGTGTGGGCCCAACAATTTCGGGTTTCGGGGTTCGATAATGCTTGATGCATGAACAACACACAACGGTAATTGCCGAATCATGAAATTGGACCAGGATGTGGGGTCACTTCGGGTTTTGGCGTTTGCAAGAACAAAATAACTCCACGCAACTTGAACCAATAAACTCTGAAATGCCAAAAAAAAGAAAACATGAACAGAGTTTACAAACTCAGTAACAAACAACACAGAGTGACAAAATCAATTCAAAAATTGTTTCGGATCTTCTTAAGGTTTTCGTAAATTTCTAAATTCGTTACAGACTTTGACTGGGGAAAGGGTAGACCACTCTTTAAATAAAACAAGGGAAGCATAAAATCTTCTGACAGACATCAATTCCCATGATTGTTTTAGCATTTGATAAACAAAAGGGGTTTTCTGGATTTCCTTAACTTTCTGATGTAGATAGATTACTTCCAGTTTGCGTTTTATTTTTCCAATACGTATATATGTGTATAATATATGAGTGCCTAGGTGATCCATAAGGTCCTTGTTATTTCATATTCCTCTTCAATTCTTAAATATAAAAGAAAAGGAAGTCTCTTTTATGATACAGGATTGTTTGGAATTAGCGATACATTTAGATGTTTTCTTTCGGCACAAATTGACTCAACTCCGTTTGCTCAAATTTAGATCTATTTAATACTTCAGTCTCAGAAAATAAACCCATAACCATGCAGATTGGTCTTCTTCAAGCATTCATAGTATCCTAGCATTTTGACTTCAAATTAAGCCTATCTGATTGCTCAAATTTAGATCTGTTTAATGCTTCAGTCACAGAAATAAACCTATATCTATACAGATTGGTCTTCTTTATGCAATACAGAGTATCCTAGCATTTCAACTTTAGACTAAGTCTATCATGTAGATGGATCTTCTCTCTTATACACAAATCATATTTAAATAAATTTGCCTAGTATTCTAGATTTTCGAGAGGGACCACTCCAGAATTTAGACTAGGATTGTAAATTTAATATCACGATAGATATCATCCATTGAAATAATTATTTCGATTTAGAACAAGTAGATGCATAATATCAGTTACACACAAAACATCCAAGGATAGAGTAAGGAAAGGTTTACATATCTGAACTAGCTTGCGGAAAAACAAAGGGAACAACCACGTTCCTCCCAACTATAGAATAGGGCAGCCAAACTACTTGCCCGATTCACCCCCTAGCCTGACCATGAATCCATGAGGGAGAACTTGGAAAATATTCTCGTCAACAATGTCCTACAACTCCAACATTTTTTCCTTGCCCCACACTCAAGCAATGTTCATAATAGCAAGTAAATCAAAAGTCTCATTTCCTAGCATACTTGGCAACGTCCTGCCTCCTCACATATGTTATTTATTCATTTTGCCCAAGTCTTTTTCCCTCCCTTGGGAATTTCTGCAGCTCTCTAAATCCTTGATTTTCAGGGGCTGCCAATGGACAAATCACTGATTTTCCACTTGTAATAATCAACCCAGAGGTAGTTCCAACATGTTCCCCACTCATTGAGTCATGGTCATCTAAATTTAACATGGTTGTTCCATTTGTCCTCCTGCAATCAACATAAAATATTATGTTTCCATACAAGTGTCATTGTCAAATAGTTAGTTGGGTCAAATCAGGTCTCTCCCCAACAGTCAAAATAATTAATTACAATTACCAAATTTGAAATTCGGAATTGCCATAAATGGAAAAAAAATTCCAAATTCAAATTTACTAAAAACAGAAATAAATTTCCAGCAATTTTAAATTTCAAAAATATTTTATTTTAGGGCATATCACATCCTTTCCCCCTTTAGTAAAATACTATTCTCAGTGTTCGTTCCCTTCTTGGAACAGGGTTGGATGAGATTTCCTCAAATCTCCCTCCAACTCCCAAGTGGCCTCCTCAGGACTAAAGTGTTTCCATTGCACCTTTACCTGAGCGACGATTCTGTTCCGAAGTGTTATTTCTCTCCGGTCTAGAATGCGCAGGGGTTCCACCTGGAACTCACCTTCGGGTTCCACCTGCACCAAATTCCAATCAATCATCTGAGTAGGTTCATGGAATATACCTTTTCAACAAAGAAACATGAAATACATTATGGATTCTTAGATTAGCTAGAAGTGCAAGTTGGTATGCTATGGGTCCAATTCGAGCTAGTATCTCGAAGGGCCCACAAAACCTGGGTGCCAGATTAGCACAATTCCCTAACTTCAATGAGCTCTTTCGGGCTTTGACCTTCAAATAAACATGATCTCCTACTTGAAATTCCAAGTGCCTTCTTTTCTGATCTGCATAGCTCTTCTGTCTGCCCTGTGCTTCTTTCAAGTTATGTTGTACCTTTCTTACCATGTTCTCCATTTCTTGGAGTATCTCTGGTCCAACCATGAGTCTATCAATCGAGTTATCTGAACTAATTTAAGTTGTACACTTTCTTCCATACAGTATTTCGAAAGGGCTCAACTTAGCCGAAGTTTGGTACCCATTGTTATATGCAAATTCTACCAAGTGCAGGTAGTCTTCCCACTTGCTTGGTTTTGTTCTTACGTACATGTGAAGCATATCCTCTATTATTTGGTTTTTCCTTTCGGTCTGTCCATCCGTTTGTGGATGATAGCTTGTACTGAAATTTAAGTTAGTGTTTAGCCCTACAAACAATTCCTTCCAAAAAGCGGATGTAAATTTTATGTCTCTATCTGAAATCACCATTTTAGGAATACCATGCAGTCTAGAAATTTCTTTCATGAATATTTCAGCAATGTTTATAGCTTTAAAAGTAGACTTTACAGGAACAAAGTGTGGAGACTTACTAAGTTTATCGATTACAACCATGATAGAATCATTTTGTTTCTGAGTTTTAGGAAAACCTGTTATAAAGTCCAGTGATATAGTCTCCCATTTCCATTCTAGTACTGGTAATGGCTGTAATAGGCTGACTGGATGTTGGTGCTCGGCCTTAACCTACTGACAATCTTGGCACTTAGCCAAGTATTCTGTTGTTTCTCCCTTCATACTAGGCCAGAAAAATAGTTTTCTAAGTGTTGTTATTGTTTTCTGGTAACCTGGATGGCCAGAATATGGTTTCTTATGCACTTTGTCCAAAATTGTTGATTTCAATTCAACTGAATCTGCTATATAAATTCTATTTTTGAGTCATAATAGTTCTTTCTTATTGATGCTTAGATCTGGTTTGTCAGAGTTGGCGGTCCTGTTTTGTAATTCTGTCATGATCTTAGTGTAATTTCCGTCGTTGATACCTGTCGTCCTTATTCTTTGTTCCAGATCACTTTCTGCACTGCTGATGTTTATCTCAAATAACCCATGGACTCTTCTACTTAAAGTGTCTGATACTTTATTTTCCTTACCCTTGATATGTCTGACCTCGAAGTCGAATTCACTCAAGAAGGCTATCCACCTTGCTTGTCTTGCATTAAGATCTGGTTGGTTAAATAGATATTTCACCCCTCTATTATCCATCAATAGTAGGAATTTTCTGCCCATTATATAGTGTCACCACATTTTTAAGGCATGTATTACTGCTGCCAATTCTAAGTCATGAGTGACATAATTTCGCTCATGTTCTTTTAATTTTCGGGACTCGTAACAAATCACGTGCCCTTCATGAGTTAGGAAACCACCTAGTCCCTCTTTACTTGCATCCACACAAACTATGAAGTCTTTATCTGGGTCTGTTACCTTCAAAATGGGTGTCGATGTCAATAATTCTTTCAGCTTGTTAAAGTTGTCTTGACACTTTCGCAACCAGTTAAACTTGGTTCCTTTCTTTTGTAGTGACGTGATAGGGTAGGCTATCTTGGAAAACCCTTCTATAAACCTGCGGTAATATTAAGTGATTCCCATGAATGAGCGTATATCCGCTACATCCTTAGGTACCGACCATTCCATAATGACTTTTGTCTTTTTCGGGTCTACGACAATGCCTTCTGCTAAAATTATATGTCATAGATATTGTATTTCTTCCTGATAAAATTCACACTTGTCAAATTTGGCGTACAGTTTGTGTTTCCTCAATGTTTGTAGAACTATCCTTAAGTGTTCATTATGTTCTTCTTCCGTTCTTGGATAGACAAGAATGTCGTCGATAAATACTACTACGAACTTGTCTAAGTACTGACTGAAAATGATATTCATCAAGCACATAAATGTGGTCGATGCGTTAGTGAGTCCGAAAGGTATGACTACAAACTCGTAATGTACGTATCTTGCTCGAAAAGTTGTTTTGTTTATGTCCTCGTCCTTTATCCTAACTTGATGATAATCGGATCGTAAATCCAATTTTGAAAAGATCTTGGCCCCACCAACTTGATCGAACAGATCATTTATCCTAGGTAAGGGGTATTTGTTCTTAATGATCATTTTGTTCAGTTGTCTATAATCGATACATAGTCTTAGAGTACTGTCTTTCTTTTTCACAAAGAGGAGTGACACTCCCCATGGTGAGACACTCGGTCTGATATACTCTTTGTCCAACAATTCCTATAATTGTATTGTTAATTCCGTCAGTTCTGGTAGACTCATTCGGTAGGGTGTTTTTGAGATAGGGGTTGATCTGGGTAGTAAGTCTATGGAGAAATCTATTTCCCTTCTAGGAGGTAATTCTGGTATCTCATCCACAAACATGTCTCTAAATTCACGTAGGACAACAAAGTCTTCTAACTTTGGCTTATCTTCTTTTTCTAATAGATTCGTCACTTGAATGGCCTAAACCTGACATCCCTTTCTAATACATTTCTTGAGTTGCATCGGGGAAACTTGTCTGACTGATATAGGTTTTGGTATGCCTTGGGTTGTTCTAACAGTGCCTAATTCATCTTTATAGATAAGTATCTTTGTATAACAGTCTAGTAGTTCTTTGTGTTGTTCCAACCAATCCATCCTGATAATCATATCATATGATCCTAGTGGTAGGATGTTTAGATTGGTCCTTATCTCTTGACCATCTAAGATGAACTCAAAATCAGAAATAAAGTCAATTACTTTCCTTTTAGTACATGTTGCTAGTTGTACAAGCCATGATTTTGTGTGCTTCAGTCTCTTAAGTTTATTTGACTCTACTACATCAGGATTAATATAACTTAACGTAGCTCCAAGGTCAATTAAAACAAAAATTCAAGTGTCATTGATTTTACCTTCGATTTCTACCACAGAGGACTGGTGGTCATCTTTTTAACCATCTATGGCTGCATTTATCCGATGTAGGCTTCTACCCACGTCTCCCACTATCAATGCTTCCTGCAAATTGTGAACAACAATTCTGTTTGCTGAAATTAAACGTGGATAGTTCCTCCTTAGATGAGGCTCTCCGCATTCCCAACACTTTAATGGCTTGCGGGAGTTGTCCCCAAAATTCTTCGTTTCTAGGTTTACCGGTTTACCACTACCTTGCGCACTCAGATGATTAGAGTGAAAATCCTTCATTGGGAAACTTTTTGCTGCATTATGATAAGGAGTTGGCTGGTATCCCTTCTTCCGTTGGTTCATTTGATCTTGCTTCTTATCCTTCCAGGCCTTGGGAAACTCTACCCATTGTTTATACTGGTCATAGCACATTCGTTCTTTCTTGAATACCTCACTCAAGGATTTGGGGTTATCAAACTCAATTCTGTCCCTGTAGGACTGTGGTAAACAGCTTAAGAATCACTGGATTTTTACCTTATCCTCCCAGATGTATGGTACGAACCTTAGTAGTTCTAGAAATTTATTTATAAGGTCCTCCATCATCATCTGTTCGAGTCGTAACTCGTCAAATTCTTTCGTCTTCCTTTCATAATAGATTTCAGAAAGGTATTGTTTCTTAAAATGCTTCTTAAAGTCAGACCATTCCCACTATTTCTCCTTTAGGCCCTTGGCCAATTTCAGGTCCTGCTACCAAATGTTGGCTTTCCCCTTCAGATTGTAGATGGCCATTCTGACCTTCATGTTGTTGGAATAATTATAGATCTGGAAGTATTTTTTGATGTACAACTACCACGCCTCAGCTTCTTCTCCTGTCTTGGATTCTCCATCAAAGGTAGTTGGTTTAATCTTTTTAAATTCTCCTTCAAGGTGGTCTACTTGTTTTCTTTTTCTGTCTGGTATAGTTTTGTCCTTAGCTGAAGGTGTCCCTTCAGAGGAATTGTCTCCTTTTTCTGTTTTCGGTCTAGAATTCTTGGAGGCCCTTTTGTTGACTTCTTCATCATGGTTATCATCTTTTGGGATTTTCTTGGTTGCTATACTACGCAGCAGGACTTCATTTGTCTCTTGTTGTTCATGCTGTGCTTTCTTCAATTTTTCATTGTTGGCCTTGAAAACCTGTAGTTCAACAATAAGATTCCTCATTGTTTCCAGCACCTCCGTGGATGAGCTTCCATCATTGTTTTGTCTTGGATCTCCAGGAGGTCCTTGCTGTGGATTTCCTTCCATCTTGATTTCTGCACCCTCCTGTGTTGCCATAGTTTACAAAACAAAAAGGGATTTATGTTTGTAACCATAAGATTTATTAGTTTTACATACGTCGGGATGTATACTAAGTACCTAGTGTGGCCCTACTCAGGCCCAGTGTTGTAGCTTTTGCTCTGATACCATATGTAATGAACCTCAAATTCACCAAAAAAAAATAAAAAAAAATTATGACATAACTCAATTTCATTTAAGCTTTCAAATTTAAGAGAAGGTAAGATACATTTTTGTCCATAATGACTTTATTACACCAATCTAGTTTACTTCGAACAGAAAAGCTTATGTGGATAAATTCTTCCATAATTTTATCACTTTCCTTGATTTTCAAACTACTCCAACATACTTATATGTATATAGGTAGTATCTAAATTTAGGTCTCATCTTACACACCAGTATCTTACACATCAAGCATAGTTAACTTGAAGGATCCCATCTTGTTCTCTACGGTTTATACTTTCATATACAATAATTTATGTACTTGTCATTCCCTGCACACAGTGACTTTTAATATGATCTGTTATTTCTATTCTACCTCTATCCCCGATGAAGATCCTCCATCATTTCTACCAGTCCAATCAATTACAGTAAAAAAAAAATCCTACTATATTCCTACAGTTTTTGTGAAAAAAACAGAGGTCAATCAAGTTTCAGCGATTACAAAATGTCAAATACAAAAGAAACAAAAGACCACACTGTTTGCCAAATTGCGAAATGCGGAAAGAATGTGGGCCCAACACTTCAGGGTTTCAGGGTTCAGGATTTCGTGATCTCAAATGCCAAACTCCAACACACAACAACTCCGAATTGTGAAAAGGTGAAAATAAAGTGGGACCAGCACTTCGGGGTTTCGGGGTTCGGGATTTCGCAAATTCTAATGCCAAATGCCAACATACAACAACTCCCAAATTGCGAAAAGGAAAGGAAAGTGGGACCAACACTTCCGGGTTTGGGATTTCGCGAATACAAATGCCAAACGCCAACATACAACAACTCTCGAATTGCAAAAAGGAAAGGAAAGTGGGACCAGCTCTTCGGGGCTTCGGGGTTTGGGATTTCATGAATTCAAATGCCAAACGCCAACATACAACAACTCTTGAATTGCGAAAAGGAAAGTGGGACCAACACTTTGGGGTTTCAGGGTTTGGGATTCTGGATTTTACGAACACACGATGCACAAACAAAAATGAACAAGAAAAGCCGAAATGAGAAATGTGATTAGGGTGTGGGCCCAACAATTTTGGGTTTTGGGGTTCGATAATGCTTGATGCATGAACAACACACAACGGTAATCGTCGAATCATGAAATTCGATCAAGCTGTGGGGTCACTTCAGGTTTCGGCATTTGCAAGAACAAAAGAACTCCATGCAACTTGAACCAATAACGTCTGAAATGCCGAAAAAAAGAAAACATGAATAGAGTTTACAAACTCAGTAAAAAAAAACACAGAGTGACAAAATCAATTCAAAAATTGTTCTAGATCTTCTTAAGGTTTTTGCAAATTTCTAAATTCGTTACAGACTTTGACTGGGGAAAGGGTAGACCGCTCTTTAAATAAAACAAGGGAAGCATAAAATCCTCTGATAGGCATCAATTCCCATGATTGTTTTAGCATCTAATAAACAAGAGGGGTTTTCTAGATTTCCTTAACTTTCTGATGTAGATAGATTACTTCTAGTTTGTGTTTTATTTTTCCAATACGTATATATGTGTATAATATATGAGTGCCCAGGTGATCCATAAGGTCTTTGCTATTTCGTATTCCTCTTCAATTCTTAAAAAAATAAATAAAAGGAAGTCTCTTTTAAGATACAGGATTGTTTGGAATTAGCGATACATTTAGATGTTTCCTTTTGGCACAAATTGACTCAACTCCATTTGCTCAAATTTAGATCTATTTAATACTTCAGTCTCAAAAAATAAACCCACAACTATGTAGATTGGTCTTCTTCAAGAATTTAGAGTATCCTAGCATTTCGACTTCAAATTAAGCCTATCTGATTGCTCAAATTTAGATATGTTTAATGCTTCAGTCACAGAAATAAACCTATATCTATACAGATTAGTCTTCTTTACGCAATACAAAGTATCCTAGCATTTCGACTTCAGATTAAGTCTATCATGTAGATGGATCTGCTCTCTTATACTCAAATCATATTTAAATAAATTTGCCTAGTATTCCATATTTTTAGGATGAACCACTCCAGCATTTAGACTGGGATTATAAATTTAATATCACGATAGATATCATCCATTGAAAGAATTATTTTGATTTAGAACAAGTAGATGCATAATATCAGTTACACACAAAACATCCAAAGACAGAGTAAGAAAAGATTTACATATCTGAACTAGCTTGTGGAAAAACAAAGGGAACAACCACATTCCTCCCAACCGTAGAATAGGGAAGCCAAACTACTTTCTCGATTCACCCCCTAGCCTGACCATGAATCCATGAGGGAAAACTTGGAAAAGCTTTTCTTCAACAATGTTCAACAGCTCCAACAGTTTTTCCTTGCCTCACACTCAAGCAGTGTTCATAACAACAAGTAAATCAAAAGTCTCATTTCCCAGCATACTTGGCAGCGTCCTGCCTCCTCACATATGCTATTTATTCATTTTGCCTGGGTCTTTTTCCCTCACTTGGGAATTTTCGCAGCTCTCTAAATCCCTAATTTTCAGGGTCTGCCAATGGCCAAATCACTGATTTTCCACTTGTAATAATCAACCCAGAGGTAGTTCCAACATGTTCCCCACCCATGGAGTCATGATCAACTAAATTTAACATGGTTGTTCCATTTGTCCTCCTGCAATCAACATAAAATATTTTGTTTCCATACAAGTGTCATAGTCAAATAGTTAGTTGGGTCAAATTAGGTCTCTCCCCAACAGTCAAAATAATTAATTACAATTACCAAATTTGAAATTCGAAATTGCCATAAATGGCAAAAATTTTCCAAATTCGAATTTACTAAAAACGGAAACAAATTTCCAGCAATTTTAAATTTCAAAAATATTTTATTTTTGGGGATATCACATAACCCTTTCCAGTCGCATGATGTTCTCAACAGTCCATTCTACTGGCCTAATCTGATTAGTCGGATGGATGTCCTTCAACCTCAATAACCACTCTTGTAATAATTCTGGAAAGCCACAAAAATATACTTCATGAAGATCAGTAAACACATACCTCTATTGGTATTATCGCAGTGTATATCTGGAACCCTTATTATATTTATGTGTGAACTCTATTTGCTTTGTCTCCAACCATATTTCAATCTCTTGCTTTGTAGGATTCCATGGCCTGAACATCCCTTTTTACCACTTCATCTTCTTCACCAAACCCCTTCTCGACTATTCTTTTGAGTTCCATCCAGCAATAGAACAATTTTTTGGATGTATGGGTTGACCCAAGTTCTACCTTAGTTCTCCAACAAAAACCTTTTCACCATTGGCCCTTCCGGTAAACCAGAAGGCTACACCGCACATAGAGTGCACAAAGCAGTCACACTCGAGATGGATTATGGGTGACTGCAAGACGTAGGTGTCTGCAGTCATGGAAGGGGTTTGGGATGTTATTTTACTTCTACTTCTATTTTAACATGCATTATACCATAATATTCATCAGATCTACCATTTTATTCATTCAATATCTTCATACTCATTTTTAGTGTGCGGTGTAAATAAACCCTAATAGATTCATTCATATACCCATTCATTCATTATAAATCATACAGAAGGAACACATCACACATAAATACATCATTTTTATTGTGGTTCACCCCCCTTGGGATACGTCCACAAGGATCTTCTTCTTTATTTCTTATTCTTCATCAAAATGGCATTGTGTGCATTACATTAGATGGTTATGGTGAGGTTGACCAGTGTCACACCAAGTTCCATAGCTTGTGACCTAACCCTCAATTACAACTCTGACTCCATATGATCTCTACAACTCTCCAAACTTCAACTCAAAACTCAAAAGGATGCTCCAAAACTAAGTTATTCAAAAAAAGATACCAAATATACAAAAATATTGTTGCCTCTAGATGCCTCTTACATCCTCTATTTATACTACAAAATGGGTAAAAAACCTTACATTATGACTCAAAATCCCTAATCCTAAGTGGACTCAACTTGTCCACTTTCCAACTTCCTTCCATGTAGTTGGTATTCATCCTTGCTTTGAATCTGCATAGATATTCCTTCTTTCTTGGCCTATTGCTTCCTTTTCCCTTATGTCGCGTTGGTCTTCCTTCTTTTCTAGCGCACAATGTTTTATTTGTTCCATTATGCCTTGCTTATTGCACTTAACTCCCAATATTGTCTGCTCCAACATCGACCAATGAAATCGTTAAACCCATCATGGATAGTTACCTTAAATGACTTAGTTTATACTTAGACAACCTCAGACTAGACTTTCCATTTCAGTTGATGAGTGGCCATTTCTTCCCATCAACAAAATCTAGGACTCATTATAAAATTTTATTAAAACTCTAGTGTAGAAAGTTTTCATAGTGGAGTTCCTCAACAAACAAAATTATGGTCAATAATGCCAGTGGTTTGTCTCTGACCTGTAGATTTTTGAGGAATTTGTTCAAGAGCTTTTCCTCTACTACTGTTAATGTTCAATAAACAAACCCCTGGTATAATGTAGAATTGGATGTTGTGATAACTATCCAGAAGATTGTATAAGACAAATAAATAGGATAGAGAATGATCCATTGCTCTGATTAAGGATTAGGGAAGAAATTATAAACTGTGGGTTTAATGATAGAGCAATTAAAATTCTCTTTGGGAATTGAATATTGTAGCAGTGGAGTGAAAAATTGCACATATTTTGTAGTTATAACATAGATTATTGCAGAGAATATTGTAGTAGATAGATATTATTGCAATGTTGAGGTAAAAAATTGCAATTGTTGTAGATATTGTGTAGTAGAGAATAATACAAGACTACAAGAGAGGATTGTAGTAGGCAGAGGCAATTGGACAAGTATAATTCAAAGTGAAGGACAACATGCATATAGAGGCAAAATATTGAAGAGCTAGTTGATGCTCTTGAGGAGGATTTCTTTGAAGAAGAAACAGAGTATGTGTTCTCTTGAATGCAATTTATGGGATATTGCAGACAGAGGATGGGAATATCCATTCAAGGTGAATATGGATGGATGAACAATATCATGAGAGGACATTGAAGGCTTGAATTGATGATATGTTTTATTATTAACTCTTATTTGAATTTTGATTGCAGGTTGAAGCATATTTAAGGAAATGGTAGCAATAGATAAGAACCAGTTGTGTTCTTGAAGAGGAAGAGCATGTGAGGGATATTAGAGAGTGGAAAATAAGTTTAAGAGAACCTTGAATATCCATTTGAAGTTTGTATAAAGAGGAAAAAAGAGTGTTCTCGAAGGAAGTGGAGAACTGCAGAAGCCAAAGGAGCAAAGGAGTTTCTCAAAGATGGTTCCAAAGGCAGAGAACCAGAGGATACCAAGAGGTCAGTCTCAGAGGGAAGCTTGAATTGGTATGAAGGGAGGTATAGATACTTTCCAAGAGGAGGCTTGAGTGAATTCCATAGGTGAACCAGGTAGATTTCACGAGAGGAGATGGAGAAAATGGCTAATGATGGCCATTGCAAAGTTTAAGAGAGAAGCCACAACAGAAAGAAGAAAGATGCCAAGACAAATGGCATGAGGAATATGAGTTAGGAAGATTATGATAGAGGGATGAATAAGCTAAGAGAAAGGATCAATTTCATACAAATGTTTCTACAAAGAGAGATGGAAACATGCTAGAGAAGAGGATGGAGTATGAAGAAGCCATTTCAGTGGCCAGTGGAAAAATTGTTTGAGAAGCATATGAGGAAAATCATAAGGAAGATGAAGCATAGATTGGATGCTTTGAAGAAGGTAGATAAACTCAAAGGATCTGATTTCAAACAAAGGTCATTGAAAGAGAAAGAAGTTCACTTTTGTGAACCAGAGGAAGGACCAAAAAAATGAGAGGTAAGTGACAAAACAAATGACCAAAATTCGCATATAAATGACCAAATAGAATTTTTGGTGGCTAACTTATAGTCTCTTATGACACGACCAAAAATGTGGTCATATTTAGTTTGGTCATTTATAGCTTGTTTTGTGGTCATTAATTTGGTCATATATTTTGTCATTAATTGTGACAATTATTTTGGTGGTTAACTTCTAGTCTCTTATCACGCGACCAAAAATGTGGTCATATTTAGTTTGGTCATTTATAGCTTGTCTTGTGGTCATTAATTTGGTCATATATTTTTTCATTAATTGTGACAATTAATGACCACAAGAAAATATATAAATGACCAAACTAAATATGACCACATTTTTGGTCGCATGATAAGAGACCGAAAATTAGCCACCAGTGATTTCCAAATCAAAAGTGATCATTTATATGCAGATTTTGGTCATTTTTTTGGTAACTTATCTCTCTTTTGTACTAATTCACCATGATAGGCCACAAGGTGTTCGTGCTGAGTGAGAACTACACCCACAACATAATTTGAAGCATCTATCTTGATCTCAAATGGTTGTTCCAGGTCGAGTAATGAGAGAAATTGGGATGAGCACAAGCGTTGCTTCAAATCATCAAACACGTTTTGTTGTGACAGGCCCCACACAAACATTTCCTTACCACCACCCTTGGTTACTTGGCTGAGGGCCCATGCAATATGGGAAAATTCCAACATGAACCTGCGATAGAAATTGGCAAGGCCTAAAAAGCTTCGAAGCTCAATGAGTGTGGTTGGGGTTGGCCAGTCACGTATGACCTGGATCTTGGTTGGATCCACATGCACCGATGCTCATAAATAATGTAGCCTATGTATTGGACCCTATCCACGCCAAAGGAGATTTGTTTCCAAATTTGCATATAGGTTGTGCTACCGTAGAGTGTGTAGAACCTATTGAATATGTTGCAAGTGTTCCACCCAATTCTTGTTGTAGATTGGGATGTCATCCAGATACGCCACCACAAAAGAATTGGTGAAAGGCCACAAGATATCATCCATCATCCTCATGAAATTTGTTGGGGAATTCGTCAAACCAAAGGGCATGACAAACCATTCAAAAATACCTTATTTGGACTTGAAGGAAATTTTTCATACATCTGTCTACTCTATTGGGACCTGATGGTTGTTAGAAAAACAGGATCGCAGAGAAATAAAATAAACAAATGTGTAAATAAAACACAAAATATACACAATAAAATAGATACACATATATACGTGGTTCACCCAGTATGGGTTACGTCCACTGGAGAAATTTCCAGGTCCTTCCTTTATTATTATCCAACAAATGAAGGGATACAACCTACAACACACCCGTTGTAACTTCCTCTTCTTTTCCTCACAATCTCTTCTCTCAGAATACAATATTCACAATGATACACAGTTGTAATACAATTCCCTCATAAAAGAGGGTTTCCTTCTTGGGAAAAAGAAATCCTAGCATAACTTCTACCACCAGATATGTGACCTTATAATGAACAGTCCAAATTTACTATGAAATTACAATATACATTTACAAGGAAAATTTTCCTTCAGGGGATTCACCCCCAAACCCTCACTGGCCCCTGGAACCCCTAGCCAGGGGGATGATCCCCGTAGACCCTGAAGGGGGGGAAATCCCCCCCTGCAACTCCCTCTCATTGAGGGTTGTACAATCTTCCGGGGTGTATAGTCTTCATGGGGTATAAACACGACTAGAAACAAAGAGCTTTGAATAAGGAAGATAATCAGGCTCCACAACCAACAATCTCCCACTTGGAGAATGGTCACAACAACTCCACCACTGTTGTACTTGTTGGACTATGATCCACCTTGGACCTGGAAAAATTTTCATCTTCCCCTTCATGCTTTAACACCAACTAAAACTGAGAAGGAACTCAATTTCTCTCTAGTTACTCCCTTTATTAACATGCATGTAGGATTTTGGCTAGTGTGTATCTTTTCCAACTTCAAATGTCCATCTTCCAAGATGGATCATATGAAATGGTACCTGAGTTGTATATTCTTAGTATTTGAATGGAAGGCTGAGTTCTTTGCAAGATGAATGGAACTCTCATTGTCATAATACAACCTGCTATTCTCTTTCTTCTTTCACAATTCCTCCATAAACCTCTGTAACCAAATCATCTCTTTATTAGCCTCTATAATAGCAAGATACCCTGCCTCTGTTGTTGAAAGTGAAACGACATTTTGTAGTTTCGAAATACAACTTACTATTGTTCCACCTACAGTAAACAAATACTCTGTGGTGCTCCTCCTACTATCTTTATCACTTTCCATATCTGAATCAACATATCCTTGTGGAACAATGTATGAACCTACAAAACATAATGCATGAGTATCAATACCTTTCAAATACCTAAGAATCCACTTTATTGCCTCCCAATGTTCTTTACCTGGATTTTTCATATACCTACTCACAACTCTCACTACATGTGCAATATCTGATCTTGTGCAAACCATCGCATACATAAAGCTGCCAACTGTTGATGAATAAGGGATCCTGGACATGTATTATGTCTCCTCTTGTGTCTTGGGGCACATTTCTTTGGTTAATTTTTAATGGTTTTCCAAAGGTGTACTAACTGGTTTTTCATTTTGCATTCTAAACCTCTCCAACACCTTCTCTATGTACTCACCCTGAGACAATGTCAATTTGCTATTTTTTATGTCTCTTGCTATTCTCATACCAAGTATTTTCTTTGCAGCACCCAAATCCTTCATCACAAATGAATTAGCTAATTTCTTCTTGAGCACATTTATATCATGCATATTACATCCTGCAACAATCATGTCATCTACATACAATAGCAAGATAATATAGATTTCATTTTCTAGCCTTTTAAAATAAACACAGTGATCAGAATAACATCTACTATAACCTTGTTATGTCATAAACCTATCAAACTTCCAATAGCATTGCCTTGGAGATTCCTTTAGGCCATACAATCTCTTCTTCAACATGCATACTGAATTTTCCTTCCCTTTGACCTCATAACCCTGTCGCTTTTGCATATAAATCTCTTCCTTCAAATCCCCATGGAGAAAGGCTATTTTTACATCTAACTGTTCGAGATGCAAATCTTCTACTTCCACAAGACTTAAAATAGTCCTAATCGAAGTCATTAACAACAGGAGAAAATATTTCATCAAAATATATATCTTTGTTTTGTGCAAACCCCTTTATAACAAGTCTAGCCTTGTACCACTTTTTTGCTCCATCTTCTTCCTTCAACTTTTAAACCCATTTATTTTGAAATGTTCGTTTTCTTGCAGGAAACTGAACCAAGTCACAATTCTGGTTATTTACCAAGGAGTCCATTTCATCTTCCATTCCTTACTCCCACTTATTTTTAGTTTCTACCTACATTGTCTCTTCATAACTTTCTGGTTCACCAGAACCAGTCAACAATAAATAATACAATGGAGGAGAGTATTGTTCAAGGGGTCTACGTAACCTAATAGATCTTGTAACAACACTTGTAGGATTTTGAGGTACCTGTTGCTCCTGTTGTTGTACATTTTGATTTTCTGGTACCTTTGGAATTTATTATTCAGTGATCTCATCAAGCATTGTGTATACTAGTTTTTATTTTTCCTATTTCTTTCCCTGCAACTGATCTTTGTACATGACCTTCTCATTGAATATGACATCTCCACTTCTAATTATTTTGTGATTTTCATAATCCCATAAGCGATAACCAAAATCATTAACACTATATCCAATAAAGGTACACTCTTGGATTTTGCCTCAAGCTTTGTTCTATTTTCTTTATCAATATGGACAAATGATTCACAACCGAAAGTCTTAAAAAAAGAATAGTTTACCTTTTTACCTTTGAATTCTACAATCCAAATCGATTGAAGGTCCTATGTTTATTAAGTAAATATAAATATTTACAACATCTTCCCAAAATTGTAAGGGAAACCTAGAATGCAATCTCATACTCCTTGCACGCTCCATGATTGTCATGTTCATCCTTTCTGACACACTATTTTCTTGTTGTGTTCCTGGAAAAAAAATTTCTCTATGAATCCCATGGTATGAACATTAATCATCAAACTCCTTGTTTCAATATTCACCTCCATTTTCTGATCTGAGACAATTCAACCTTTTTCCTGCCTCATTCTCAACCAAAGCTTTCCATTTCTTAAAAGTATAAAAAAAATCATATTTTTGTCGAATGCAATAAACCCAAGTTTTTTTAGTTGCATCATTAATAAAAGTAACATAATAACAAGAGCCACCGAGAGATGATACCTGAGTTGGTCCCCATACATTTCTATGCACAAGCTCTAACCTTTCACTTTTGTTTTGTTTTCCAACTCTGAGAAATATGCTCTCTTTTGTTGTCCTTAAACTCAATGCTCACATAAATCCAAATCAATTTGTTTAAGACTGGAAACAAATTTATTTTTTGAAGAATTTACATCCCTTTCTCACTCATGTGTCTAGGCCTATGATTCCATAGTGATGTATCCACTCCTGTAGAAGCTAAAGAGATAGAAGAGTCAATATTACCAGTACATAAATACAATGTACCTACCTTCTCTCTTTTTGATATCACCAATAATCCTTTGGTGACCTTCCATGCCTTATCTTTAAATATGGATATACAACCTTCACTTTCCAACTGCCCTGTTGAAATTAGATATTTCCTCAGATCTGGAACATGTCTTACCTCTTTCAACAACCATTTGTTTCCATTCTTTTTTTTTTATTTGTACCTTTTCCATTCCAACAATTTTGCATGGTGCATCATCACCCAAATGAACCTGTCCAAAATCACCTTGAACATAATCTAGAAAATGTTTCTTATGGGGTGTGACATGAAAGGAAGACTCTGAATCTACTACCCAAGCCTCAGAATATTATCTACAGAAAGAATCAAAGCATCTTGTAACACATCACCTGTTACATTTGCTTCTTGATTTTTCTCTTGTTGTCCATCTCTTTGTTTATGGAGATCTGCATTCTTTCTTCAGATGTCCTTTCTTCCCACATATCCAACACTTTATATTTCCCAGTATGGATTCATATCTTCCCTTCTTAGAATTTCCATGATTCCCTGAGCCCTTTCCTCTATCCTTTTTTCTTCCCCTGTTCTCCATGTTTAACGCATTACATGATGTCTCACATGTACTTTTCCATCGCATTTCCTCGCTAAGGATAACACCAACAACATCATCAAATTTTAGAGTGTTTGAACCAGAAACAGAGTTACTTATAGCCATGACCAATCCATTCCATCTTTCAAGAAATGAGCACAGGATTAGAAGAGCCCTGACATCATCATCAAAGTCCAGTTTTACAGAACTTAGCTTATTAGTAACTATATTAAATTCATTTAAATGATTTGCAATGGACCCACCTTCTGACATATTCATATTAAATAATATATTCATTATAAACACCTTATTGGACGTCGAGGGTTTTCATACAGTTTATCCAATGCATCTATCAGCTCCTTCATTGTCTTTTCTTTCAAAATATTGAAAGCCACCAATGCTACCACGCTCAACTATATTGTTCCTAGTTCCTTTTTGTCAAGAACCTCCCATTCTTCATCCTTCATGGCCTTTAGCTTCTTTTCTATTCCTCCCAGTGGTAGGAATAGATCCTTCTGATATAAATAATATTCCATCTGCATCTTCCATAACTAGTAGTATTTTTCGTTAAATTTCTCGACCCTAAACTTTCCATCTTCCGCCATTGCTCCCACTCGAACTAAGAGCCCTCATTTCCTGCAAGTTACCTTTCACTCTAATACCATTTGTTAGAAAAATAGGATCATAGAGCAATAAAATAAAACAAATGCAGAAATAAAGCACAAAATATCCTTCCCTGAGTTACAACACAAAGCCTTCCACGGTCTCTTACGATCACTTGCACTTAGCACTGCAAGTCTTACACAGTATGCACACAACAATTACAATTACCACTTGCACTTAGCACCTAGCATCACATAGATGTCCCTCTTTCCCTAGCACTTAGCAAGGTATCAAGCCCCTTCCTACATTTCCTATACATCTATTTATAAATTACAAAATCATGCCTAAACATGGGTAAACCCATGGGCTGACATCCCCATACCCGTTACATAAGCCCAAAAACCAAAAAGCACTAAAAATGGGTCGAGATCCTGTGATATCCATTTTGACTTGCGCTTCACCTTTGACAGCCTGTTGAAGTCCCAAAAGTAGGTCAAACATGACCAAGGATATTCACAACTTGGTCAAGGGCCAACAGGCCCCCAACACTCACATGTGACTCGTCCCGAGTCACTCTGGTCTGGGTAGCTCTACTTTGAAAGCCTCAAGCTTGGCTCGAGCTACTTCGACCTATTGTTGTGCCATGACCTCCTGTTCGGTGAACTCTTGGATTACTGCTTCGTTGACAGGTCCCTCTAAGCGTTGTTCAACTGTAGTGACTACTTTCTCCAGTTCTTCTCCTCGACCTTCAATTTATATGAATAGTTGGCAAGCCTCATCCTGTATTGGTTGGAGCCTCTGAGTCACTTCCATGAATTTTCTATGAATGGTGTGGACCTTCTATTGAGAAGTGCCCTGTTCTTGGGATCGCTTCATCCTCTCAATGACTGATAGGGGCTTCAACTGCGCCTGTACTGTTTCTTCTTGCTACTTTGCCTCCTGGAGATGTGACTCCAGTGCCTTTAATTCAGAATCCTTAATGAGTCACTCATAAGTTTGGGCACTGTGATCACTTATTTGTTTACATTCCATGGTGAGGGCCTTGATTCTTTCAACTGCGCTTCGAGAAGTTGCTTCTCTTTGATCTCTTACATCCGACGGAGTTCTGGGCATTGTTCGTAGCTCTAAGTATGCTATTCTTTGTTGTAGCTGTTGGATAGCTTCTGTGAGCTACGCTACTTGATGCTCCACTCGGTCTTCTACCTTTGTCTTTAAGCTCATCATAGAGCGAAGTGCTCTGATTACTACTTTTTTGACTCCAAGTTGTTCTATGAGAAATTGTTCTTTTTCTTGCCTGGCCAATGCCCTCTCTTCTTCAAGCTTGGCTTGAAGGTCCTCCTTCTCCTTTTGTGCAACCTAACTTTTCTCTACCATTTCTTCCTAGGCTTGTTTAAGGGTTGTTGTTGCCTAGTCTTTCTCATCTTATGCTCGACGAAGGTGAGCTTCGGTCGCATCAACTAGTCTATGGAGTTGGGCAGGCTCATCTCTGTGCTTGGTTCTCTTCTCTGCTTCTGGTCAGGATGGTCCAGATCCACGAGCAGTCGATGGAGAGGCTTGTACTATTCTCGTCGATGATGCTTAAATACATGCAAACATTATTTTCTCATCCATGAGATCGAAGAGAACTTCTTTGACCTCTTTCTCTGCGGCATTGATCTCTTCCGACATGAACGCTTAGATCAGATAACTGGGGTGGATGAATGAGTGTGAAATGCAATGGAATAGGTGTCGATCTCAATAAAAACAGCACGGTAGCAATGATTGGGCTCAGATACAATTCACAAAAGTGTTCTCAGTGCAACAGTTGATGAACTAAGTAGACATGATGTAACAGATCTCTTCGACAAATGAGAGGTCTTCATCAATGTGGTTCTATCCGTTGCGGCATGGCCCCAACGGTCTTATCGTGAGTCTTTGGGCCATTACTTATTGTTATAACCGTTTGGCTCATCGGTCTAACGGTTATAATGCTTTTAATGGCTATATTTCTTCGCCATGGAGAAGTTCCATGTTGCACTATTTTGATATCCCGATGAAGTTCTAGTCTTGCAAACCTTCCCTCTACGAAGTCCCCTTTGGGACATTCTGTAACTTTTCTATCTTTTCTCTCTTCTTACTGAGTTTTCTAGCCTTCTTCTCGGTGATCTTTGTCTTAGTATTCCTCTTTCCATTCTAATTCTTATCTCCTTTTGGCATAGTAACTTTGCGCTGTTGATATTCTTTCATAGGGCCGAAGAGTAATACCTCTTCTCTCTCTAGGGTAGGTACTTCAGTCTTCTGTGACTCTTCTTGTGTTCTTTTAACTTCAACATCCAATTTTCTGGTTCTAAGTAGCTTCAATATGTTCTCTTGTTCATCAATCAAGTGTGTTGTCCTCCTAGTCATGAAATATTTTAATTCTTGCTTCTTCTACTCTAAGACTTCCTCTTCTTTTCTTATGGACTTATCCTTTTCAATCCAAGGTTTTCCTAGTAATATAGAAAATGGGACGTTATTCTCAATAAATTTAACAATCTCAAAATCTTCCTCTGTCGAAGTTCCATGAGCACTCATAGATATCTGGGTGAGTCTTCCACATAGGTTTATCACCTTTCCTCTAAATAATCCTATTCCTCCAAATGAAGGAATCATAACAGGATTTCCTAAAGTTTCCCAAGTTCTTTCTGTCATGATATTCGCCTGTGTTTCTTCATCCAGAACACAGTCAATGTTGAAGTCTCCTATTCTTGCTTCTATGCATTCTTTTTCTTTGAAGATCTATGATAACTTGATATTTATGTGATCATTTAGGGTTTATTTAATTTGTAGTAATACATTCTCTAATTCTTTCTAGGGTTCTTCCATGGTCTCAGTTTCGTAACCTTCCTTGGGGTTTTCTTGTCTCATATTCATTCTGTCAAGCTTAGCAATCATTCTAGGGAAATCTAAAACTTCATGATCCATAGCTTTACAACAAAGACAACTAGGTCTTATACCAGGGCATTCCTTAGCAACATGTCCCGGTCTTATGCAACTGTAACAAAGGGTTAGTCTTCTTTTTCTTTGAAAGGATCCCCAGCCTTTCCTGTACTGCATACTAGGATAATAGCTAACCTTCAAAAAATTCTTTCTAGGATCCTGCATCCACTTGTTAGTCCAAACATTCTTTCCATGCATAGGAATAATATATCTTTCACTATTTTTGTCAGATCTACTCATATAAAACCTTCTTTCATCTAGTTGTGCCCTACGTTTCAAGCTAGGAATTTTTTTTATCAAACATACCTAGATCCATACTTTTGAAACAAAAAATTCCACATATCTTACTTTTTCAATCAAAACCTTTCATTGTTCTTACCTTTATCAGAGAACAAATATTTTAGGTCTTACCTCTTTTCTTTAGATCTGACTCTTCTTCTTGGCACAGAGCTTCACAGGTCAAGTAGAATATTGCACACTAGGGCAATAGATCTAAGCATGGATCTTTCTCTTTTCTTTAGTTCCCAACAATCACAGTTCCAGTCCTGGTAATATAACCATTTGTTGGCACAAGGGTAGACCCAGGGTTCAATGCTACAACAACGCACCAACAAAACCCTAACTACCGGCCCTTTCGGCAACACCTACGAAGTAGATGAAGTCTCACCCAAGGTAGAGGCAGGGGTGGTTGCAGGACTCTGATGTCTGAAACTTTAGCTGGGACATAGATCTATGATTGTAACACTTTAACATAGCACTTAGCAGTTACATTTCATCAATATTCTCCTTTATCTTACAACGCAGATAAACCCTAATAATAGAACGGGGCAGTACTCACACAAATATAATATAATCAAGCACTAAGCACATCAACATAGGTCGGATCTAACATTCATTCACATTATTCAACACTAAGCTATCATATCAGATTCATCTAACATACATCAGTTCACTAAGCATTTAATCACATAAAAAAAAGAACACCCAAAACACACAAAGAAACCACAACATGGGATATACATGGTTCACCCCCTCCTTGGGGCTACATCGACCAATTATTCTTCTCTTTATCGTCTTCTATCAGTATTATACATGCACAGAGCCTTAAGATCTTACTCCGCAGAGGACAAGAGATCTACACACTTCGCTAGATCCTCCTTCCCTGACTTACAACAAAACTCCTTCCACAGTCTCTTACGATCGCTTGCACTTAGCTCTACAAGTATTACACAGTATGCACAAAGCAATTACAATTACCACTTGCACTTAGAACCTAACATCATATAGATGTCCCTCTTGCCCTAGAACTTAGCAAGGTATCAAGCCCCTTCCTACATTGCCTAGACATATATTTATGCATTACAAAATCGGGCCTGAACATGGGTAAACCCATGGTCCGACATCCCCATACTCGTTACATAATCCCAAAATAAAAAAATCCCTAAAAAGGGATCGAGATCCCTTGATCTCCGCTTCGACTTGCGCTCCGCCTTCGACATCCTGTCGAAGTCCCAAAAGTAGGTCAAACATGACTAAGGATCTGTTAGGATATTTAGACACTTAGGAGTTAGTAAGACCTACTTGGTCTATTGTGTCGTTAGGTAAAAGTGTGTTTTCTAGTGTGTTTCTTTAGTATGCATTAGTATGCATTTGTAGTTAGGAAATTTGACGGTCACGATATGTTCACGACATACAGTGATCTGACGGTTCATAATCTCCTTGATCTTAACGGCCATTGATCTGTGGCTTAACACCCAATTGGTCCATGATCTCTATTTAAAGAGAATGGAGGGTCATTTTCCGATGATCGATTGTGAGAAACTCTTTTGTAAAATCTCTGTAATCTTTTTCTTTACATTAATAAACTGCTCCAAGTGATCGCATTGGTTGGGGTTGTGGATGTTTCCCCGTAGGGGTTTTACCACGTGAAAAAATCGATATGTTGATCTTTTATATGGTTATGTGAGTGGTTAGCAAAGGTTTTCATCCTCTATTGGAATACTTGTGTTGTCTAACATGGTATTAAAGCCTATTTGAAGACCCACTCTTATTGAAGATCGAGATCATGAAGCCGAGTTTTCTCATCTCCACTTTCTGTCACTTCCATACATTTCTAGGCTAATATGACTATTCCATTGCATCTGGAGCACTCATTTTAGTTAATAACACATTTCATTTTACTTGAAAAGGTTTTCGTTTGCCCAAGATACGACCATTACAGTCAGATTCGGAGTGAAATTTTTTTCTTGTGTGAAAAGAGTTTTTTTTAGCACACTCTCCAAGGTCGTCTTCCACAACAACAACAACAACAATCCTCCTTCTAAACATTACAATATGTTTTGCTAGATCATTTGGTTAAAAGTTTCCTTATTAAGTAAGAGGTCTTGAGTTCAAGTCTCTCTTTTGTTACCTTTTTTGAAAAAGTTCATGCTAAAATTGTAAAGTGTATTTCACTTCAAGTATAAAAGTGAATCACTATAAGTAGCTTTAATATTTTATTTTAGAGTTATTTATTTTTCATGCAACTTTTTTGTTATAAAGTAACTTCATTGTAAAACTGATCCCCCCTTCTCTTTATAAAAGTGGGTCACTTCATAAAGCAACTTACACAATCACGTGGTCATTTGGTTACCGATTGTGCCTTTTTTTTAAAAGGCATAACTCTAACATCGGAAGTCCGTTTTCAGTTCTGTTTTTTTTTTAAATGCATATATTTTCAAGCTCTTTCCATCCAGATCATCATTTTTAGTTTTTAAATCCACAATATCTGCATATTTAATATGGATTCTACAAGTATTGTCTTTCTTACCAGCAACAACTACTTCCAATGGAAATCTCATATGGAAGATATATTAAGAAGTAAAGGCTTGTACCAGATTACCTTGGGAAAGGAAAAAGCACCCACTGATGTTGATAAGAAATCCAAGTGGGATAATAGGAATGATGAAGCATGTGGACTAATCAGAATTTCCATCTCTCCTAATTTAAGGTACCACCTTCAAGATATTGATGAC
This sequence comes from Picea engelmannii, assembly GCA_009831015.1. Taxonomy (NCBI): domain Eukaryota; kingdom Viridiplantae; phylum Streptophyta; class Pinopsida; order Pinales; family Pinaceae; genus Picea; species Picea engelmannii. The sequence continues at coordinate 162,731 of ML793637.1, read as the reverse complement.
CCCAAAGAAGCTTGGAACACAATTGAATCTATGTTTGGTAAACTCAATATTATTCAAGCACAACAGTTAGAAAATAAAATACTAACCTTGAGTCCAAATGATTTTTCTTTCCTTGGAGACTATCTATCTAGGTTTAAACCACTCAGGATTGTATGTGAAGAATGTAATATAAAGATGGAGGAAGAGCGTTGCATCTATCTTATTCTTTCTAAGCTAGGTAGTGCATATTCTGTGTCTGTATCTACCTTTTATGCCATGAGAGAGGATCTAGGGGAAGAAGCTTATGAAACACCCACCCTTGAGTCCTTTTGTGCTTCTTTGATTTGAGAGGAAGATAAGCTTGTACAATTTGGAGTGATCAACAATGCACATACCTCCAACAAAGCCTTAGTTTCCTAGCATAAATATAAACCCAAGTATCTCAAGAAGAAACATCCTCGCTACAACAACAAACAACATAAGGGTCCCAAACCTACTTAGACAGCTTCAGATCCTACTGGTGACAAAGGAGAAAAATATAAAAGTAAGAATACTAACAGACATTGCAACTTTTGTGATAAAGATGGTCATGATTAGTCCAAATGTCTCAAGAAAATGGCAACTTTATAAGCAGCGATGAAGAAGCACAACATCAGTATTGATTCTACTTCTTCTTATCATGGACATGCACTTTCTGCTTCTGGTTTCTCCTTCAATTCAAATTCTACTACTACTTCTTCTTCTGATGAGTGGCTTATTGATTCAGGATAATCTTATCATATGGCTAAGGATAAAGCCATATTTTCTGCTCTAAATAAATGTAACACCAAGAAAATATTTGTTGGTGATGATAGATCTCTTAGTGTTGTAGGATCTTGAATAGTTCAAGTAGATAATGGTCATTTCAATGATGTATTATGTGTTCCAAGTCTTTCTTGCAACCTTCTATCAGTATATCAAATCACTCATTCAGATGAAGGTAAAACCGTCGAGTTTTCACCTCACCAAGTTGTAATCAAGGATCTAAAAGATCCTAAGCATGTTCTTGCAACTGGAATTGCTGATGATATTACCAGGTTGTACAAGTTTGAAAACTTTGGGTCATCAACTTTTTCAT